>WURT03006185.1:0-16699 GCA_009936505.3 Holothuria glaberrima
ATTACTACCATGGGGGTGGATTATTCCATTATTTTCAAGGGACTCAAGTTTAAGTAAACATGTCATTTTTCTGTAATAAGCGCAGATTTTACTAAATTTTCAAAACCTTTCTTTACAATAAATCAATGTTGATCAATGCTTTTGTTTTTTTACAACATTTGTCAGACAAAGCAGCTAAAAGTCTTCATAGACAATTGTTTAATTCACCTGTATATATCAAATATGGAAAGTGTCGGTCATTGCTATATCGAGTTAAAGCGTTTACAAGGTTTTAGGTTTTTGACCTCTGATGATCTCAAATGATCTTTGACCTCCACAAAAACAATAGGGTTCTTCCTCTCAACATCACAAATCTATATACCAAATATGAAGTGTCGGTCATTGCTATCTAGAGATATAGTGTTTACAAGCCTAACAAACTTTCAAACACATTCGTTTACAATAAATCAATGATGATCAATGCTTTTGTTTTTTTTACAACATTTGTCAGACAAAGCAGCTAAAAATCTTCATAGATACTTGTTTAAGTCACCTGTCCACAATTTTTTGCGTAGGCCCCTTTTGACTTGGACACATCCATTAATGCTATGGAGAGTTGGTTTGTCATAATTACAAGCCATTTACAAGGTTTTTGCAGTTTAACCTCTGGTGACCTCATATGACCTTTGACCTCCACCAAAAACATTAGGGTTCCTCTCTCCTCATGACAAATCCATACACCAAATATGAAAAGTGTCGGTCATTGCTATCTTGAGATATCTTGGTTACAAGACATTTACAAGGTTTTCGCAGTTTAACCTCCAGTGACCTCATATGACCTTTGACCTACACCAAATAAAATAGGGTTCTTCCTCTCAATGTAACAAATCTATATATCAAATATGGAAAGTGTCGGTCATTGCTATATCGAGTTAATGCGTTTACAAGGTTTTAGGTTTTTGACCTCTGATGATCTCAAATGATCTTTGACCTCCACAAAAAGCAATAGGGTTCTTCCTCTCAACTTGACAAATCTATATACCAAATATGAAAAGTGTCGGTCATTGCTATCTAGAGATATAGTGTTTACAAGCCATTTACGAGGTTTTTGCAGTTTTATCTCCGGTGACCTCAAATGACCTTTCACCTCCTCCAAAAACAATAGGGTTCTTCCTCTCAACATGACAAATCTACAGTATATACCAAATATCAAAAGTGTCTGTCATTGCTATCTCGAGATATTGTGTTTACAAGCCATTTACGAGGTTTTCGCAGTTTTACCTCTAGTGACCTCAAATGACCTTTGACCTCCACCAAAAACAATAGGGTTCTTCCTCTCAACATTACACATCTATATACTAAATATCAAAAGTGTCAGTCATTGCTGTCTTGAGATATCGTGTTTACAAGCCATTTACAAGGTTTTTGCAGTTTTATCTCCGGTGACCTCAAATGACCTTTCACCTCCTCCAAAAACAATAGGGTTCTTCCTCTCAACATGACAAATCTATATACCACATATCAAAAGTGTCTGTCATTGCTATCTCGAGATATTGTTTACAAGCCATTTAGGAGGTTTTCGCAGTTTTATCTCCAGTGACCTCAAATGACCTTTGACCTAAACCAAAAACAATAGGGTTCCTCCTCTCAACATGAAAAATCTATATACCAAATACGAAAAGTGCCAGGCATTGCTACCTTGAGATATCCCATTTACAAGGTTTTCCATTTTTGACCTCTGGTGACCTCAGATGACCTTTGACCTCCACCAAAAACAATAGGGTTCTTCCTCTCAACATGAACAATCCATATACCAAATATGAAAAGTATCGGTCATTGCTATCTTGAGATATCATGTTTACAAGCTAGGCGTCACATACGCACATACATACACACACATACGCACATTCAACGCCTTACGGGGTACCATAAAGGACCCGGTAGGGAATGCAAGGGAATTGCAAAGCAGCAAAGCTGCCCGCAAAGTGTTCAAGGTTTGCTACATGCTTGGGCCGGGCCGCGCTGCAAGGCAGGCACGTGCAGCCACGCGTGACTTCTCATCGCAGTGGCCGAATTTTCGGGTAGCTACTCCAGTTTCGAGCTCCGCGTGAGCTAGGAAAGACATGCAAGAGTGGAGCTCGAGCCGACTGTCGCGGTCCCCGCTAAGGCCATGTTTGTGAGTGCACACACACAGACACGACATCTCCATCGCAATAGATTCCTTGCCTGCCTTCGGCATAGAATCAAAAATGAAACTTATCCAAGCTTCCTGCATCAAGGTATGGTGTTTCAGGTTTTCAGAGATTGACCCCAGTGACCTCAAATAACCTTAGACCTCCACCAAAAAAATAAGAGTTCTCTCTTACAATAACACATCAACTTACTAAGAATGCAATCTATTAAAGCTTCCTACCTTGCCATATCGTGTTCACAAGGTTTTCAGGGTTCAGCCCCTGGTGACCTCAGATGACCTTTGACCTCCATCAAAAACGAAAGCATTCTTTATCTCACCATAACAGATCTACACACTACGTATGAAAGTCATCTAAGCTTCCAACATCCATATATTGTGTTAAGAAGGTTTTCAGAATTTGACCCCTTGTGACCCCAGATGAACTTTGACCCCACCGAAAACTGCAGGATTCTTTCTCACCATAACACATCCACACACTATGTATGAAATCAATCCAAGCTTCCTACCTTAAGATATCATGTTAACAAGGTTTTCAGATATTGAAACCCAGTGACCCCAGATGACCTTTGACCCTGCAAAAAAACAAAAGCGTTCTTCCTCTTACCATAACGCATCTACACACTAAGTATGAAATCAATCCAAGCTTCCTAACTTGAGATACCATGCTAACAAGATTTTCAGATATTGACCCCCGTTGACCCCAGGTGACCTTTGACCCCCATAAAAAACAAAAGCTTTCTTCCTCTTACCATAATGCATCTACACACTATGTATGACATCAATCCAAGCTTCCTATTTTGAGATATCATGTTAACAATGTTTTCAGATACTGACCCCCATTGACCCCAGATGACCTTTGACCACTGCAATAAACAAAATGGTTTTTCCTCTCACTATAACACATCTACACACTAAGTACAAAATCAATCCAAGTTTCCTACCTTGAGATATATTGTTGACAAGGTTTATGTCTGCACAAGGAAGAGCTTAACACAGTTATGGGAGGAGCTACAAATTGCTTAGTTGAGAGAATTGGAGCTGTTTGGGATGACAAAAATTGCCCTTTAAGTCAGTTCAGATGGAAGAACCATTTATTACACTTGGATGAAATATCCACCTTACCACAACCCAGTCTGAGCTAAGCCACTGTCCTTACACCTAGCTATTGGCCTCACTGCCTCAAATGTTATGGTCTTTATCGCTCTGGCCATTAACACTGTTAGCCATGGCACTATACCACATGAACTATGAAAACAAACAATGACTTAAGGTCTGTTCATACTGTCATATTTTCTTGTGTTATAAAGCTATAAGAACCATAAATGATCATTTTTTACTCCCCTATACAATAACAGACATAGCTCAGAGTTGAAGAGCATTCACCTTTTATGGCTTCATAGCACCACAATGAGTTAGTTAGTTAGAGCACCACCATGAGGTTTATCATCTTAACACACAATACTCAATGCAAAAATGCCATTTTCAGAAGAATTTCAGCTCTTTCTTCAATATCTGAGCTGATTTCTCTGCACTTGGCAATTTACTGGTTAATATTTTTACTAAAATCCAAAATAAATTGTGAAGAAATCAGAGTCTATTGAGAATACAGTGTTTTAAAAAATGCATTTCAAAACATGTTCACATCAATGACTCCACCCTAGTACTGTATAAACCTTATGCATTGACGTCAAGAGGCGTCAGTTTGGAGGAAAACAACGAAGGATACGTGCACGAAGGGCGTATATTTCTCCTGCACGTATAGTGTACTTACGCCCGTATTTGATTGATTGACAAATCAGCTGTCTGCATTTGTTGGTTTAACTTGTAATGATACAGGCTTTTCCTCCAAAGGAGGGAACACTTTCTGCTCTGTGACATATGCATAAGGTCTATAGGCTATAGATCTAAATATGCAGTACTTGTTAGTGTCAATAACACTAGTACAATTTATGAAAGGAACCAACTTACCTTTCTGTATTTTTATGCTAACAATTTCGTGTTGTCCCTATCTTCAAAGCATATTTTAATTCATGAAACCTTTGTTTTGCAAATTCATAAAACTCAATGTCCTCTTGCATCTTTGACTTGAGAATATCCAGTGTTTCTGCTGATGGCGTTTTCTTGAATTTTGTTTTGGAAAGATTCACCGAGTCAGCTGTGAAAAGATGACACCAAATAGCACAAACTTAAAAAAAAAATATTTAAAAACTAGCTCAAAATTAGTCTGAAAACCTTCTCACCAGAATTGCTGGGTGAATTATTCTTAATTTTATCTGGCCTGGACATAATTTTTATCTAAACACTTCAAGTCCCCTACACTCCTTGTACTGTGTCTCTTCTGTGGGCCTACAGGATTTTTCCCAAACAAGAGATACTTTGAATTGCTCCCTAAAAATGATATTTTCATTACAATAATTGACAGGGGAGTATTATGGTTTTATGTGTTCATGAGGCTTTCGGCCCCGATACTATCTGTGTTCACACCTCTGAGTTTGCTCTGTCTAAATCATCAAGCTTAATTAAACACCGAGTGAATAATCCTGTTTGATAACAGTCTGTTGTTTGGTCACTCATGAATACAGGAAATTAGCCTTGCAACATGTGCTCTCCAGCTTGGTCAGAACAACAAACAGTAGGACTGACTGGAACTAGCTGTGCGATGGGAATGGTAGATGAAGTTGATAAAGATGAAAGCAAAGGCCGCTTGAGCTCTCTCCTGAAATCTGCCGATCGGTGGATATTTTGCTGTACTTTCCTATCGGGCATGTTCGCGGCATGTGTTGACTTGTGGTGAAACCAGAAATTAACTCTTCGTCGCAAAATACTATCAACACAAATTTGCATAAATAAATATTAAAGAGACATTACATCAAGGGAAAGTCCCATCACATAAATGTTATCGAGCACCAATAGTGCAGAAGCTCAATCCTGTCAAATTTCAATCCAATTCAACAGTTGTTCTAGGAAGTTAATAACCTTTCCTGGCATATCTAGTAGGGAGTTCACGGTTACGTCACTGGTTGGCATTGGTTGGCATAGAGCATGCACAAAAACAAATGTGTGTTTGTTCGGTGTTGCGCGTGTAAACGCTTGTGCCATTGCACGCAGAAAGTAGACGAATTGGAATCTACTTTGCACTGTGATGACAGGGTAAGCGCGCCTTACAAACTCTTATACCGACACGCAGTGACGTCATTGTTTGTAAACAGTGAATGAGTCTATACAGTATTATGTCATGAATCCCAAGCAAACATGCTACCTGTAATAATAGGGCTCAATTTTGAGGCCTTACTACTGTAAAAACCCAGCTTGCTTGATACTGACGTACAAGTAATCATGAACAAAGGCAATAAGGTTCCGTATGCCTGATGGGCCCTGAGTGACCTTCGAAAATTTGGATACTTCAATTGGTCATTATCACCAAAGTTCTGGCCATATTCAAATTGCTAAAATGCAACTTTGAATGACCCCAATGACCCCTATAGTACTTCAAGTTTGCCATGAATACATCTATGATCTACTTTCATGTTATCCTACAATCTTTGCAAATTTAACCTCCATGAACCTTGATGACCAAAAAGTGACCTCCAAAATTTCTGGCAGCTAATGTTGACTATATTTTCCAAGTTTTACAGCAAATCAAGCAGTAACTGAAAATTTGACTTCCAATGACCCCCTGATGACCTCAAAAACATTAGCCATAACACTGATTCTAAATTACCCTACTACCAATGAATTGAAATCGCCTACATCTCAACAGAAAAGTAAGAAAAGTGTGAATATCAATCCAGCAGGGGAGTGACTTTGCTTGTCTTCTAGCTATATGA
Organism: Holothuria glaberrima; assembly: GCA_009936505.3. Taxonomy (NCBI): domain Eukaryota; kingdom Metazoa; phylum Echinodermata; class Holothuroidea; order Aspidochirotida; family Holothuriidae; genus Holothuria; species Holothuria glaberrima. Next base: position 6,001 of record WURT03006185.1, read on the forward strand.
CTGATAAGCTGAAACATGCAAGTACAGACTCTCTGAAGTGAACTTATTCATATCATACCACCAACAGACCTACACTAGCACAGCTGAGTCCACAACAACTTGCCACCTTTTGCACTGTAGACAGTCACCCTCTAAAACTTCATGGGAGTCTGCAATACTTTCCAAACACCATTGAAAAAGCAACAGAAAAAGTTTGACAGAACACATTCTTTTCAGCACTAATCAAAAGACCAAGCTTTTGGGAAATCAAACTGGACACATACCTAGTTCATCTTGTATTTATGAATTTTATGCAAAAATGTCTCCTTTGGGGAGGCACCATGATTGTTCTGACACTCATAATTTCATGAGGGGGAGAAAGAACATAACTTTTTAGGGCATATAACCCCATCTTAGATCATTTCCACTTTGCACCAACCTTGTTCCTAGTGTTCATCAGGGTCCAGCAAATTCCCTACCCACACAAGTTTTAAACTAAAGCCTAGAGAATGTTTTATACATTTTACAAGACAAGCTTTTAACTCCCTGGTTCAAATCCTTTTCACTTGAAAGGCTGCCTAGATTGTCTTCCATCCAGGTGCAAAAGACTAGAAGTTGCTACTTTCTCTCCAACGTGGATGGAATTATTAATTTTGACATATTTCTGAGGACCCACAAAAGGTGCCCTGCCATTGAGCCAAAGTTGCAGAAACTGATAGATCCATGCTGCTTAGCATGCACATCAACTACAGCACAGATGGTATTGTATGTTAGAGTGATTTGCAAGTAGTATGATACAACTCACAAGAAGGACATCACAGTAATTCCGAATAATGCATTCCATTGTCTGTTAAAGACACTCTAATCTCACCCCAGAGAGTAAAAATTCTCCCACCAAAGTTAGCTTCAGGCTCCTCCTTCAATTCAAACAGAACTTCCTGTCTTAGTACTGTACACCTCTTAGACGGCCACGTTAGCTTGCACTGAGTTTTAGTTAATTGCCCCAGGCAATATTACTCCCTGGTCAAACACAGTGTGTGGGACAAATTGTCAAACTCAGTTGACTGTACCATTCATTGTTGACCAACCAGAGTGAAACTGATCATTTGAATGAATGTCAATCAAAGTACAGTTATCAACTACATTTGGACTTATGGAGATAAATATGTTTGGTCAGTTAGTTGCAAGCACCTTTTTGTTTGGGGGGATGCCATATCTCCTTTAAATGATTCACAGGATAAGTACTACATTATAAAAATAAAAATTGGCAGATCAGTACCTATCCTATTTACAGAGAAGGACAAGAAGAAGGGATATTTCAAGTCTTTAACTTGTAAACACAGAAAACAGAGTTGTTATTTCAGATCCATCACCAATATCATGGTTACATTGATTAGAGCTATCTTCAAATATCTCAACTCTTTACTTCATGCCACTAAATTTGTTCCAATAACTAGGTTACAATGGCCAATGGGCTATTCACCTCTGTCAAAAGTTAGTCAACGATAAAATTACACAATATTACTCTCTATCCTCCCCTGTCCAGATTACATCCATCTAAGCTTAGTCATCATATCTTCTGAGAGAAAGCTGCTATGCAAGCACTAAATACAAAGTACACTCAGAGCAATAAACATACTTAAGTCAACTATCTAACCCCAATACTGATTTTCCCTCTTTAGAGACCTTACTATAGCCTACCATATTAAAGCCTGATCATGCCATTAAAAAAAAAATTGATCACAGCAAGCCAGTCTTTACTTCCAGAAAATGTTGGGTCACCAATGCCTTTTTATAGATAAGGTTATCAAAGGAAAGTCTTGTAGTGTGAGCACAGTATGAGTACGGGTACACGTATGGATACCAGGTCATGAGTACGGGTACTTGGTACAGATATTCTTCTGGACAGGTACCAGGTCATGACATGTTTGGGTATAACAACACTGTTAAAGGCTGATTAAGGTGTTAGTGCAATCTACTCACCCATTATTTTTTTGTACAGTACTGCACCACCACCAAACATTGAAGGCATCAGTTTCTCTAGAACTCGTACCGTATCTTCAAATTCCTCCATCAGTCCAACCACCATGTATTTGTCCAGATTCTTCTTTGCCTCCCTCAGAGCAAAAGTCTTATCTTGACTGAAATTTAAAATGGAAAATGAATTACCAAAAGTCTACAAGGACATCAAAAATTGTGCAGTCATTTAATTTTACTCCTATGCCATACATTTTAAAGAACACATACACGTAGATCTTTTGTTTACCAAAACATATAAACTGAAAATCTTGTGCAAAGATGTGATTTCATGGTTTTGTTTTAGTAATCTATTGATACATTTTCTCCATTTCTAGCACAAAATTTCATAAAATATCAAGGGGAAACAAGCACAACGACCCTGTGAAGATCCTCTTCATAAAGTCTACGTTCTTTCATCCCATTGCAAACATGCAAGATAACCATTCTTTTAGTGGGGCAATTACTGCTTTCACAGAAATATGAGATATTTTTAACTTTATATTGTGACAGTTGACCAGAATATTGTCTAAATCTTATAAGTGATATAAAAAACTCAAAACAATTATAAATCAGAAGTATTTCTCACAAATTTCTTTTTATTTTATCCTATAACTTGTTCCCTCAGGTTATAGTCTTCAGAAAATCTTTGTTTGAACTCCGCCCTCAAGTTGACATTTGCAAAAGAAATATATTTTATACTTTGTACTTTTAGGAGAAATGATGACCATGATTTACTCAGGCTCCTTGCCTGCCTCTCCCACTTTAAGGACTACTTTCTTTTAAACCTATAGTCCCCTACATCAGCTGGACATATAACAGTGACAAGACAGAATTTTTCAGTGAACTCTCTTCCAACAATGAATTATTAATGTGTTCTTCAAAAGGTATAAATTTGTGTAGCTCAGTCTTACATAAACTGAGAGAAGGAACACTTAAAGTATGGTAGTCAGCACTGACACAATACACAAGTACACAGTGTAGCTTGTCATGAGGGGGTAATTCCATTACACACAAAGGGTATTTTGCATTACACAAAATAGCTTTGAATGATAATAAAGCTGTGAGATGCCAGGAGGGAGGGGGTCGCAAGGGTCCCACTAGGAGTGAATTGGTGTTTGACATAATAGCCTAGTGATATACCCATACATTTAAGGAGGTCCACTGCATCTGGCTCTATCTACCTAAATGTCAAATCTATGTACACATCTTGATAATGTTAACATTCCAAATGATGTTGTGATGTCTCCAAGAAGAGGATGAGTGTGTGAGGGGGGCTCAACCATTCAGCTACTGGGCTTTAACAGTTCTTAAGTTAAGTTTGGACTTTTTACAACAAAAAAATTTCAATCAGAACATTGTTGAAGGATTGTGGCCTGATCCACCCTGCATTCCCACAGCCCTGAATCCATTCTATTTTACTTAAAATACCACTGAAGAAGGAAAATCATGAAAGTTAAAACATCTGAACTATCTATGACTTTTAGAATGATGTCAGACACTAACCTGCATCTTGGGTCATAACCACAGAAAATATTGATGTTGAGAGTGTAGTAATAATCCCCTGTACAATCTACCCTTTTATTTTTGATGCAGTCATCTATTGTCTGATAAGAAAAAAAATTTACGGCATTTTTGGTTTCCTACAAATAAATGCTTCAACTAGACATTCACAGATGACCATTCCAAAATGATGGAAGCACTTAAACATATCAAAAATTTGATCATTTCACTTACCAGCTTGCAATTTTTACAGAGGATATAGAGGCTATGCACAATGACATGGGTTAGCTAGCTGTTGCTGGGAAACAAGTGTTAAAGAGCAAACAAGCCCATGCATGTATTACCATATACGTACCTAACCAACATGAAGAAAATTACAGTAGTATTTCTACTGTTCTAATTTTAAGTACAGTATATGCAACGGGAAGTTAAAGTTCTACAAATTTCTATGTTGCGCTATTGAAAGTAAATATTCTAATGCGCCTAAATGAGAAAGTGAAACAAGAACAACAACAACATTAAGGATTCAGATACCATCAAAGGATGTAGGTTTTCATCAAGCTGTGGAAATTTTCCAGAGAGCATGCAGACTTGTGAACTGTGAACAAGTTGCACATGTATGTATTGCATCAAGTTCTACTACCCTACACAACAAGTGCTAATTTCACCTTTGACCTTAAATGTAAGCCTGCTATGGAGGGGTTTCACCGATGTCACATGATAACGCATCTCTTTGGTTTTGAAGGGCAAGCGTCCATTGCGTCAACTTGCACAGTTAGTGTTTTTACAGGTGTCACAGTAGTTTCTATGCTTATGTCACGCACATGTGCTGCAGATACGTATGCTCACTGCATGTGTGTTTTGCCCATAACTACTAGGCAATCTCCATCACATGACGTTTACATGAAATACCTCAACATGATGATGAGGATACTTTCGCTAAAGTCTAAGAAGACTTCTACTGACTTAGAGTTCAGAAAGCACAGTGATTCATAATTACATAAGTCACTTATGAAAAAAGCAGTATCACACTATCACTTATGATACCAGAAAAATAATATCTGCATTTCACTTATAACACCCTTTTTGATGGAGCAGAAGTTGGTTATTTAAGCATTAGCCAGATATAATTTGCTTTCACTTTGAATACATAAACACAATGTAAAGATTTAAGGAAAACAAACCATTCTTCACCTTTGTTACAGAAAATGAAATACATACATCTTGATGCAGTAAAATGACCACTTCTTGGTATGATTGTATAATTTGCCTTTAGCACTTAAATTAGAAACCAACCAATCACAGTGCATTATTCAATTCAAACAATACTCCATTCTTTTATAACTTGACAGAACAAAGAGAGTTATGACCTTCTTACTCATTTCTTTTCTAAAAGTCTACAATTTATGGCATATTTTTACCTCATTGGGTAAGGCTGAATTCCCTCCAAGCATTTCCTGCAGAGCAGCAGTATCATTCATATCTGCATCACCATGTCTCATGAAGTAATACCATGAGATGAATCTTGAGACAGGCTCTCGGAGAATACTCATGTAGACTGGTCCATCTTCTCTGCGAAAGAAAGATGAAAACATATTGAGAAAGAGGAGAACAAAATGATGAAGAGGATGAATTCAATGTTTATTAAAAAAAAAAAGGAAAAAAAAACCATACACAGATTTTAACTCCCAAAACAGCAGCTGTAATTCTTGTATGGTGTTTACAGCAATGATGTTGTACATATGTTACAGTACCTGTTAGCGAAACTGAGCAAAGAAAATTGGAGTACTAAGTGCTGACTGAGCAAATCCGACTGCCAAAATCATGGGAAACATTTTATCTTCCTGTTCAAGGGTAGAGCATGTAAATTTTCATTGTTTTCAAGCCTTTTACTGTTCCTTCATAGAACCAAATTGTATGTATAGTACTCTACAGCAGCTTTCCTGTTTCCTCAATGTCAAAAATTTTATAATATATTTTTCTTCTCTGGTTTCACAAAATGGAAAACTGAGTCACTTTTACTGACATGCAAAAACTTAAAGGGCAACAGACTGGAAAGTCCTCAATTGTTATATTTTTCTTTTTCAACAGGAAAATGCCACAGTACTTCCTGGAAATAACAACATAGTACATGGAACAGTATCAACATTCTGTTTCCACTTTCCACATAATTAAGAGAGCCTCGGCATAACCAACTTGCAAAGTATACTATATCCCAGGTTCTCAACCTTTTTCTATCCACAGCCCCCTTGTGATATCGGAAATGTTTGGAGGACCCCCAGACAGTGATTACCAGCACAGGGAGTGGTATGAGGGGAGGGGTGTCGCCTCCCCTTTTGAAATTTTTTGAATATTTGAGGGTGCTTAGATGCAAAATGGTGCATTATGTGACTTTTGAAGTAAATTTATGTTCAAGAACTTATGTTTAGAAATGCAGTTTTCCTAGGCCTGAGTGCAGTTTTCCTAGGACTGCAAGTATTGCTAGGCATGCTTGGAATTCTTACTTTCAAATAAGAATTTCCGAGTATGCATAGCACAATTTGATTTGGGTGAAAAATATATTACCCATTAAATTTAATTTGAAAATGATGAGTTGTCAGATACACACTGGTTGGTTCTGCATGAAGTCAGAAAAATATGGGTTTTCTTTTTCAGAGATGGCTGCAAATGGCACTGTTTTTTTTTTGTCAAATCTAAGTTTAGTTATAACTGTACCACTGCCTTTCATCTTTGGTAAATCAGAATGAAAAATCGTAAGTGTATAGTCATGGAAATACCAAAGTAGGCTACTATATTGGACTTCAGTCCTCATTCAGTCTATTGCTCTATATCTTCCTCATGAGTCATGAAATCAAAGTCTTTATTTAACTATGTCTCTTGTTCATTATTCACAAACTTCTGCTTTTGGGGACTCTCATTTTTTTCCCGGACCCCCTGCAGACCCCTTTACCCTCACGGACCCGAAATAAATTTCACAGACCCCTTAGGGGTCCGCGGACCCCAGGTTGAGACACATGGTACTATATTATCTTAGGAACATTCAGGGCTAGAAACAAGACATCATGAGGGCAAGGCCACATTCATAATTAACTTTTAGGGCACATTTATGGATCTCAGACAGCAGCGAGGCCAAATATAAAATTTTGTATTTATGTTTGGTTATATTTCGTTAAGAAGGGTATAAGTCCATGGTGGACTTTAAAAGTATGCCATTTTATAGGGCACCAGCGCCATTTCCAAAAATACAAAGGCCATGGCCTCCATGGCCTTCCTTTATTCCCAGCTCTGATCTTCAATGGCAAAGCAGTTTTACACGAGATTGCTGGCAGGATGAATACTGTTTTCACAATCCCTAACTTGCCACCGTAAATGACACATTTGGTATGACAGATGGATTTTGCCATAAAACCTTTCAGGAAGCATCTCATACTTCAGTTTTTACTTTTTACTTATTCCTTGGTTCATTCATTTGTTTGTTTATTGTTTAGTCGTTCGAGTGTTTGGTTTGTTCGTTACTCCACGCAGTTGTTCCTCTGTACAGTCTCGCATGCCTGTTTGTGTTTGTTTGTTCATTCATTATATACTTATTTTTTTGTTTAAGCTAGGAAAAGATGAAGATTGGGTCATCTCTTTCTTATCCTCCATGGATCAACCACACTTACTCTTCATAATTCAAGAACCTGTGGTGGGCATGAAAGAAGGTGGGCCTCTGGGCTTGATTCAGCAACTTATTCAGGAAAGCTTTCTGAAATGACACAAAAAGGAGATGAGTTTTCACTTCTAAACCTCTTTGAGTACATGGTAATAGCTTTAGGATTTAATGCATTCTTAGAATAATTCTGTGACATCTGCTGGTTTAGATTTACATAAAGAACAATAAGATGTGTTGACGTGCAAAAAAGTATTAACATCAATTTTTGTACATTTGTTTTTCCTTAAGTGCACATACTGCTGTTCACAACCGGTCCATTTATGCTGCCCATTGTTTAATCTTAATTATGCTTCAACTGTCACTCAAAGTTTTATTTGAAATTCAATAAATTCAAAGGGCTTTTTCTTTTTGATAAAGGATGAAAAACTAGCACACATTTCACAGCAAAAACAAGTACGTACATCCTGGTATCTTGCTTAAATCTGGTTTCATTATCAAAACTACATTTGCATCACTTTGTGACAAGTTCATCAATTTACAAGGTGGTACTCCAGTCCTGTGAGCAACTGATTTCCTCCAGTAGGAAACCAATTTTGATGGCATGCCTGGACCACATGGGAGCAAAGTCACACTTATTTGAAGAATTATTGAAGTACTTTAAGTGGTATTCAATCTACGCATTTTGTGAAACACAATTGTAAACAACATGGCTATCATTGCGAGGTATCAGAGCATGACACAGGCATACACAAAGACTGCCTCATACACTTACCTCTTTCTCAACTGGTGATGGATCTAACCTATACTCAAAATCTTTTATATCTGAACTGTTGTAATGACCGTAGATTTCCCACATGACCCAAATCAGGCTGCGACTTCCACATTTAGGAACACTGGTGTACATGACATGTTTCTGTAAATAGAGTATTTACCAGTTGAATTGTAATCATCAAACAATATTAGACTTCATAATTAATAATTACAGATCAACAGTTGGAATAAGTGAGAAAGCACATCTCTCCCCATATAAAAGCTCAAGTTTATGGCAAAGTTGTCAGAAACTTGGTGTTTCTCTTTCAAATGCATCAGAAAGGCATCACAAGATAGCTGTTAAGGGAGCAACTAATTGGGGTCAAAGTCTCACTAAAGCTCACTCCTGAAAATTATACAAAAAGGTGCATTCTTAAGATGTGAAAGTATAGCAGGCAGTGGAGGTAGAAGCTGTATCAGGAGGTTCTGCAAAACACATTTTACGTTAAGCCCACACAATTATGCACATCAAAATTAAACATCCCTACTCCACCCCTTCCCGCTGGCTGGCTCGTATTCCACAATTTATTGCCCCTTTACATTATAATGGGCCACACATGCCAGCATTTGTGTCATAGTTCATTTCTATTTCATACAGGTGATCAAATGTTGTATATATATTGCATACATTATATATATCGTACATACAGTTGCTAGAAATAAAGAATAAACAATAAACAAACAAACAAACCTTTTACAAGCAGTCACCCCAGCATTATTAATATCAAACATAACCTGGATATGTCACACTTTACTCTGTATGTGATCAATTTTGTCTAAATGTCTGCCACCATCAAGGAAAACATTCTTGATTATCAGGGATCTCAATCACCTAAATGTTCTCTCACGACCAGAATATTTAGGCAAAAGGCTTACAATAGCACAAATTACTTACTGATTGCCTAACTGGCCTTCCATACTTCACACCAGGTTTAGCTGGTTCAAGGTCTTTATATAATACAGGTGCACACAAGGTGGGTTTCTTATCTGGAAAATATTCTAAATAATAGAGAGGGAGAAACAAAACATACAGATGCATAAATACAGACCACATGATGTTAGAAACAACTGGAGGGTGAAGCAGAACTACACTTCCATTCAATTCGATTTTCAATTTTTGCGACAGTTCAATGTTTCGAAATAGTGTAAGTTGACACTAAACCTCATACTGGAATCTCCAGAAACCACTTGTAGAACAGTATAGAGCACTGCAAGGGTTCATTTTGGAGGCTGAATATTCTCTAACCACCGAGGAATTATTGCCAATCATCTTTGGACTGATTGATATATTGACCATATCACATCACTTAGTCCAGATATGAAACTGATGAGTAGAGTCATGGTGTTGTGGCTGAGTGGCTATTAAAGATGATGGCATTTAAGGCAATGAAAGCTAAGCAACCAGAAGGTATGGGGTTTGATCCCAGCCAGGTCAGAGTTAAGGTGGGTTTTCGTCCAAGAGAAATTTACAAGTTTTCCCATCTGACCTAGTAGAAATTCTCCCTATTAAGTTTACTTCTGACCTAGTAGAAATTCTCCCTATTAAGTTTACTTCTAGACCTCCCTCCAATATGAAAGAAACAAACATGCAAGTGCACCTCTTGGACACACCTTCAATGGCCTCTGCTGAAGTTAAACAACTCAAGGCCATATCCACACAATAGTGGCTGTCTGATATATTGAGTGACAAATTACTGACTATTAAATCAGAGTGACAATATTGTTGAAATTGATGTCAAAGTGTAATCACCAACTGCTAATGGAGATATGGAAATATCCCTAAATGTCTGGGGTGATGCAATAAGCCCTTTAAATCAATAACAGCATCATAGGTGCAGGGCTGTCAACTCTCACGCAATCAGCGTGAGAGTCACATATTTCAGCACAATCTCACGCTAAAGCATCAGTTTCTCACGAAATGTCTTACTATCATGTAAAAAATTCCACTCATAACGCAATCGATGTGTAGGGTGTCAGTGAAAAGCCAGCTATCACGCTATCTGAGTTCCTTCTCCAACTGATCATAGTCTGCAGTAAAGCTGACAGCAGGCATGGTTCTACAGGGCACTAGGGGGCTTTAGCCCTGCCAAATTTTTCCAAGCCCTCCAAAATTGTGCAAAATTTTATATAGACTGGGAGTGGTGAAGACAGATATGCTCAGAAAATATTCCACATGGCTCTTAATTAGGCCTGTGGCCAGTAAGTACTGTAACAATTTTCTCTATAATTTCAAAACATTTTCGCGCAATACATGTGCTTTCATCTTCAGTTCTATCTTAGCGGTTATATGGGGTTTGAAACATATTGGCTTTATTCAACATTTCCACAATTATTATTCTTCTGTGTAGGTGTGATTCTAGAGAAACACGTAAATGCCTTGTTGTGAAGTTCTATTCTCTTTTTCCTTCCTTTTTGGAAGATTCTTTCTTCAGCCTCACCATCGTGGCAAACATACTTTGTAAGAGAAAATATTTTTCAGTTTCTTTGGGGAGACTTAATGGGTAAGATAAACAATGTTATCCCCAACTAGGACTATGAAGTAGCCCCAACAAATTTCTTGGTTCTCTTAAGTTGAGCAGATTCTTTAATAAAAACTCAAAGTTTTTCAACTTTCCTTGAAGAAAACAAAAATGTGAAACTTTTTCAGTATAAGCGCATGAAAACAACCAGAATGCAAAAATGCATTGAGGTTTCGATGATGCATACTGTATATGTTTTATTCGCAATAATGCCATGTTA
>WURT03006206.1:0-16698 GCA_009936505.3 Holothuria glaberrima
TTTTTATCCCTGGTGACCCCAGATGACCTTTGACCTCCCCCCAAAACAATAGGGCACACCTTCTCACTATGACGCATACATATACCGAGTTGAAGTTTAGTCCATCTTTCCCTTGTTGAGTTACAGCGTACCGAAGCAAGTGTCACAGACACACACACATACACACACACATACGCCAACCTGACTACATAGGTTCCTTTGCTAAAGCAAGGAACCAAAAAGTTGTGGAAATAACTTTGACCAACATCAACCTACTTTTGAACCCTGTTTTTTTTTTTCTTTTTTTTATTGACAAGGCTAAACAATTTCCAACTGCCCACCTTTAATTTTAACTGATTCATTCTTTTGAATTCTCTTTCTTTTATCAAAGGCAAACCACACCTTTTTTATAATTTGGAATTAATATTAAGTCAATTGTACATCACAAAGCACCTTAGTCCCTCTCAGAGGCAGATGGAACCATTTTTTCAATGCTGTTTGTGCACAACTTTTGTGCCCCTCCCCCCCCCCCCCTTTCTTTTTTTATTTAACACTGATTCACTGTTAATCTGACAGAGCCCAAGAAACATCTTACTTCAATCAATCCTGGTTAATATTAAGGATGCTACACCTCATTCCAGCAATGTGACACTCACCTCTGATGATGAGAAGGCAGACAGATCCAGATGGGCACCTCCTTGTGCCATAGCACTAGCAGCTTCTTTCTGCCAGTAAACATTAAAAAAAAGATTGAACATTCAGACTAAATGGACAGCTTTTAAATGGAATACAGCAATGCAGTTTTTTGTTTAATATGACCTAATAACTAATTGTAAGTTTTGAATTACAACAACTCTTGATCCAAAACAAGAGCCTTAAGGTCTGTCTCTGCCTAGTGCACGTTAAAGTATTAAGGAAGACTGACTGGCTTCAGTATTTATGTTCTAGCACTTATGTAATAAAGTGTATTCAACACAATTTTTATATGAATCAGTACCACATTTGCTGTTAATACAGCAAACTTAAGGAAAGATCATACAGCTCTGGCCAGTAAGCTGATTTTAGAGGGAACAATGTTGCAATCTCTTAACTGTACACATACTGTAGAAAGTATTCGTAGCCCCGGTTTTCTCATTAGACCCCCTAGTTCCTTAGAACAAGGTCAAGAGGTGCAGTTGGCAACAACCTTCCAAGAATTTTTGATCATTTAATTTTTAAGCCCTGCCAATGTGTACCTGACCAGTAAAAGTGACTTACAGGCCAACCAGGGAATGTTCCGGCATCCCACTGGGCTTCAAAACTTTGCTTCACTTTCTCCATTTCTTCTTTTTGATCCAAAAGAGGTTTTACCCTACACGTGTAATTACTGAGATAGTTGAGCAACATCTCAAGATACCTTCAGGAGAAATACAAAATTAAAGGTAATATATCTAAAAGAATCTGTAAAGAAGGGAAGCAAATGCAATGCTGCAAAACTGAAAATGTGGTATACTGTACTTGCTATAATGTCATGATTACTTGAGAAACCAGCTCTATAACATAATTTATTTATGGCTTTTTTTTAAAGTTACGAATGGTCCGATCACAGCCACACCAGAACACTAAAGGCAGTTTTCTTTCATCACCCGAAATGTGAACATTCATAGTGTAGGTTTTGTGTGTACATTTGTGTGTACGCTGTAAACGTTAGGATACCACAAAGTGTCTAGAGACTCCCAAGTGAAAAAAGAACCGTAGGGATAAATCTTGTTACTAATACCAGCGCGAATGTTATGATTTATGGAGTTAGGTAGTTTTACAAGCATCACAAAGTTAGATTTTAAGTTTTTGACAGATAGAGTTATGTTGGGGTCTGTTAAAGATTGACTGTTTATCTTGGAGTGAGGGGTGCTTTTACATTAAGCCGAATGCACACGGATAACAGAAACGCAAAGCACAAAACAGAAAACATGTTTTCATGGTGTCGTCCGTGTGCATTGGACAGAAACCAAAATTAGTTTTTTTCGTCCGAAACACATGTTTAGCTAAACACTTGTTTCACGAATCAAGCAGTGCTTGTTTCGCAAAACATTGTTTTGTGAAAACACAAAATGTGTTTTCTGTCTCATGTTTCACGTTTTCTGTCGTCCCTGTGCGTTCAGCTTTACAGTGTGTGTGCAGAGAAGTGCAGCTTCCTTGTACAATTTTATCTCGAAATTCGGACTTTTCACATTTATGAACAAATGTAAAAGAATTATCACTGGATGAATATCTATAGTTTTACTAGCCATTTACATTTAATTTATTTCTTGTATATTGTCAAACATCCCGATGACCTTACCAAGCCACATTACAACAAACTGATCATCTAGGTGCTTGTTTCTACCCAATCAGGAGCACTGTTGTGACGATTACAACCAATAAGAAAGTGAAACATTCACTCATGAAAAAACTTTTTTTATATCTTGATTGTGGTGGTGGTTATCTCAACTTTTCACAGAAGCCTGCAAAAACCTTGAAACTTGGAAAACATAACTTTAAAGTTAGGCATTCTAGCAAGTATGTGGTCGCAATTTTCCCAATAGCCTACTCCTGCACATACTCATTGGAATGACAGTGACAGGTAAGTATTTACAACTCTTCTGAGCCCTCAAAGAACAAGAACTGCATTTGCTTGCAAATATGCAGAATTGTAGTGCGTGTTAGGTAAGTCCTTGCGGTTTGAAGTCGAGATAGTTTTGACATGGATTTGGTACGGCGTTTATTTAGTCCCTACGTTCACTGACACCAAATGTATTTCACTACCTTTGGAATGGCTTGCAAAAAAACTTTGATATATGAAGGGTTTATTAAAGTCAAACACTTGTCACCCCAAAGTGTATTTTTAGTGTGGGGGTATCAAAATTCTCAGTTGGTGACTGCTCTTTGATTGACAGCAAAGTCTGAAAATTCAAAAGATGCAGAGGAGCTCACATTCCACACAAAGCAGAGAGAGTGTTTGGATTAACATTGTAGCCTTGTATGCTCACAAGGACATGGCCTTAATGAAATAAAGTAGGTTTGTGTCTGCACAAGAAGGAGCTTTACGCAGTTATGGGAGGAGCTACAAGTTGCATAGTTGGGAGAATTGAAACTGTCTGGGATGATGATATTTGCCCATTGACCTGCCACCGCATAGCCCATATAGCCACATTGTCATTTTGTAGGAACTCGTGTTGGGATCAACTCTAACTATGCATTGTGGCCAGCACATTCATCACACGGCATCTATAGAGTTCCGTCCCGATTGCTGTTAAATTATACAGTGTACAGTTCTCTGTTCATATTCAACCAAAGCATTGACCTCCATAGTCACACTGGAATTCTGTAGGCAATCGTGTTGTGATCAACTCTGTGTAACAACGTACAGGTTGTGGCACACTATATACTCAGCATGCTATATGGCACCCGCATCCAGCTCGCATCACATTAAACTTTATGAAAAATTCATCTGATGATTACTTCGTTAAGGAATTTCAAGTTATGTATTCTTATCGTATTAATGAGAAAGCAAGTGCACATTCAACTAAAATTTCTTTCTGAAATAAAGTCTGTCCGCATTCCATTAATCAGTAACTTTGACTCTACATTACAAGCTGATTCTATTTATGAACAAGGTCCTTGATCGTCAGGACTAATTTAGAATGTGTGCAAGAAAGCGGTAAAAAATCATGGACAGGCTCAACATTAGCTGTCTGCACAGTGATAGTACCGATAGTAAAAATGGACGGACACAGTGTGGAAGTTTCAACGTTCAGCTATGTAGGTAAGCCTGCCAGTCGTGTAACGCCAAGATGGAAGCGCACATGCGCACTACAATAATGACTGCATATGGATGGGATTGATAAATGGCTGAGTTCTGTTCACTTTTACTGTGTTTTACTCCAGAAGCAAATTTTGTACATCGAAGTAACACAAGTTATCAGCAATGATGTTGCTACTGAAATGACTAAATTTTCCTAGAGGACCTGGCTAGGGAACTCCAATTTTAGAATGGGACCTCCACATAGAAGTATGCCGGGGTTTGAGGACCCCTGGAGAAGACCTACTGAAAGCCCTGAATGTTTTAACTTACATAAATAAATGGCCTTTAAAACCCTTCAAATTGCACCTTATATGGCCTTGAAGCAAGCTTTTGCCCCCTTGAACCCACTTGTAACTTTGGCCAAGGACAGCATTAATTTGGACTTGGGGTTTAGCAGTAACCAGAAAGCGAAAAGGCGTAGTGATTCCTTGCCTTTGTAAAATATGTTTTGTAGACTGTGGTTTGGAAATTGACAACAGCCAAACAGACACAATACATTCACTCAACATGTGAAATACTTTTTGTTCCAAGAAATTCTTTTATTCCTTTGTACTGAAATCTTCTTTAGAATTTTTCTTGAAACTGTGAGATCCCTGGAACAAATGAGCCTGCATGCCAACTCAGCCCGATGCCAACTCGACCCCCATGCCAACTGGCTCTATACCAACTTGCCCCCATGCCAACTTGCCCCCACGCAAACCCACCCTATATAAACTCGTCCCTATGACAACTCAGCACAGTGCCAACTCGCCCTATGCCAACTCGCCTTTATGTCAACTCGCCCCTATGACAACTCAACACCATGCCAACTTGCCCCCATGATGCCAGCTCGCCCCCACGATGCCAACTCGCCCCCACGATGCCAATTGGCCCCACGATGCCAACTCGCCCCCATGATGCCAACTCGCCGCCACGATGCCAACTCGCCCACATGATGCCAACTCCTCAAGATATATCCATAACAAGGTTTTTGGACTTTGACCTCTAATGACCTTGAATAACCTTTGACCTCTACCAAAAACAATGGGGTTCTTCCTCTCAAAATGACAAATCTGCATATCAAATATGAAAAAGTATCTGTCATTCCTATCTCAAGATACCACGATTACAAGGTTTTTGGACTTTGACCGCTCGTGACCTCGAATGACCTTTGACCTCTGCCAAAAACAATAGGGTTCTTCCTCTCAACGTGACAAATCTACATACCAAATATGAAAAGTGTCGGTCATTCCTATCTCGAGATATAGCGATTACAAGGTTTTTGGACTTTGACCTCTGGTGACCTCGAATGACCTTTGACCTCTACCAAAAACAATGGGGTTCTTCCTCTCAAAATGACAAATCTGCATATCAAATATGAAAAAGTATCTGTCATTCCTATCTCAAGATACCACGATTACAAGGTTTTTGGACTTTGACCGCTCGTGACCTCGAATGACCTTTGACCTCTGCCAAAAACAATAGGGTTCTTCCTCTCAACGTGACAAATCTACATACCAAATATGAAAAGTGTCGGTCATTCCTATCTCGAGATATAGCGATTACAAGGTTTTTGGACTTTGACCTCTCATGACCTCGAATGACCTTTGACCTCTGCCAAAAACAATAGGGTTCTTCCTCTCAACATGACAAATCATTACAAGCTAAGTGTCACAAACACATACACACACACGACATCACCATCACATAGATTCCTTTTGCCTTCGGCAAGGAATCAATAAATCCCCCCTTTTTTGATTATCTGGCGGAATCCCTGACCAATGAAAAAAATGACATCTATGAGCAGAATATGCTAACATCCTGCCCAACAAGATACAGTAAGAAAAAGGATCTTTACCCTTCATCTATTTGGCCCTTCCAAAGGTCAAACATGTGACCAGTTTGAGCTGAGAATCTACAACTACATTCAAATCTCCTACCACAACAATTACACTATCACGAACCCAATGCAGTCAAAGTATTTCTGCCTTTTGACTGATTAACAGACACAGCTCAAAATTCAGTGTTGTTCAACCTATATCGCTTTGGCAAATTACACAACAGCAAATAAATGTCTAGGTTGCTGCATGGTACAAGAAATGATCTTATGGAAACAAGCTTTGTGGTTGAGGTGAAAAAAGGACTGCAAAAGAATTCAGTTAACTGTTGGACACAAATGTTGGGGTCCCATGTGACAATGAGAGATGAGACAGTGGTAGTGAAACTGTCAGTGAAAGGCACACTAATCTAAGGACATGAAGTCTAGTTATAAGGATTTCTCATTTTCCCTAAACTATCACCTTAGCAGCTGTCTGCCTTGGTAGTAATTATCACCATTTGCCATACACAAGTATGCTATCTTGACATACGCACATTATGTTTGGCCTTGCATGTGGTCTTTTAATGACACAGTGTATTGTGTGCACGCTCTGTAGTACTAGAGAAAGTTGGCTACGCAAGAAATTGAATTTACTGTAAGTTTAAAAACCAACTTTATGTTTGAATATCAAGACCCAGCAACAGACATTTATATGAGCAAGTACTCAGGCACTTAAGCAAAATATGAACGTCTTAACACTTGTGCTCTACAAACTCCATAAAGGGTTTTCACATTCTGAAGATAGTGGAATTCAAAGACTTTTTCAATACCATATCATAGAAATTTGCTAAGCTCATTAATAAAGACCTAAGTTGGAAAGCCTAAAGCAAAATTGCAAGATAACTATTTCCCGATCTTCTGTTAACACATGTTCTCACTCTACATTCATGACTGGAACACTCCCTGTAGCTGTACATTGACTGTGGTCGGTCAAATTTAATGTGCTAGATAAAACTGATGCATTTCTTGTTTCCAGTTGTGTACTCATAGCAGACACATGCCACCACATACTCTAAGATAGGTTTTTAGTTCTATGTTTTCCATACTACATACCACTTTTCCAGATAAATAACCTAAAACTGACTTCAGGATTTTGAAGCCAAAACAAAATTCTGTCAGACCTTTTAGGTTTCATCTCCCATAGCATGAGAACTCTGTTCATATTTCATCACTTCCCACAAATGAATCTTTATAAAAATACAACACATCTTACACCTTAACTTACAGACACTTTGACAGTGACATCTGTGTCTTCCATTTTCACATACCTTTTATAATCTGCTGACTTTCTTTCCTTTGGAATTTCAAAAAGTCTATCAAAAAGGGTTAGGTACATAACATAATCTATGTTCTGCAACAAAAGAGAAAAGCAAAAATATTTATACAAATATGAACAGATAAGAAATACACCCTCAGAAAAAAACATAACCAGATTTCAATCTATGTTAGGAAATGTTTCCAAACTTATGTTATTTCTTCATAATTCTTCTTGACATCAATAACATTCTTTTTCCTATCTGCACATCTTATCTATAATGTGGTAAGGGGAAAATGTCATTTGCCTACATACTGTACCCAACCTTAACTTGGTAAAAGGTGGTGTTTGACACACATATCCTGGGCCCTCAACTCAGTTATCAGAAAATTTCTAGAGAGGTTTAATTTGACCTTGATGCTATGTGATTTCATCACTATCTTAGTTCAATGTCATGGTCAGGTACCACCAGTAAATCATCTTGCCTGACAATGCATATGGGACAAGATGCAATTAGTAGCCACTCAAAGGCACATAAGATAAGAGTTTTAGATCTACTGCAATATTCCCTGCTTATTCTTTAGATTTACTACTGATATTTTTTAATGACCACATGACTCATATGAAGGCACACGACTAACCTCCCAATGCACCATACACAGTAGTTAAATGAAACAGATCCAGCCCTACATTGCATCAAGGAAGGTCAGCATTACAGTAAGGACTGAATGATCTACAGTACCGGTCTGTCAAGGTTAGCGTTAACGTCGAGGATATCCCTCAAAGTGGCTCATAGTCTAGACGCAAAACATTCCAAAGGTTACCAACATGATCGTCCATTTCGACGATCTGGGAAAGAAAGTCGAACACCGTCAAGATCACACACAAAAGGCTGTGGTTTCCAACTAAGTCCTTTGCGGTTTTTGAACTCCGTCATGTTTACAAGGCATTATTGAAAACTAGAAAAGGGAACAATGGAACTGTTTCCAATAGAGAGTATCACTGCACAGGTACTTGTGGGTTGTAAGTCGGCAATTACCGAAACTGGTAGCCTATTTGCCAAGTTTTTGAGAGCATTTGAGTACAGTTATAGTTTTGCATTTCGTTAATTCCAGTTGAAGAAATCAGCAATCCCTGAAAATCTGTAATACTTTTTTCAACAACGGCAACCATCACAATACGATCATTGTCGAGTCCATAAACTTAATGCACCTAATGTTACCAATACTGTATGTATGTTACTGACAAGTAGTCAGAGACAAAGGTTTCTAGACAGAGGAGTTGATTTACATATTAAAATTAACAATACAAAATTAGAATGTGTGGATATTAACTGTTACCTGTCATGATAAATGAAGACTTACTTTTCCATGAACGTGTCACTTGTGTGTCTAGTACTGTAACTGTTTGAAGAAAATTGGTTTGCTTAAAAAAAACCAGCAGTTAAGTTGATACCCATCATTAACCCATGCTATATAATACATTTATACTTCCACACCTAAATTTTTGTAGTACTGTTTGTCTTAATAAACACAAAGGGGTCACAGGTAAATTATCAATTCAAAAAAGATGCGCAAGGATTATAGGTGGTGCTGAATGGGGACACTCGATCTGCCATAATTTTAAACGAACCACCTTGGATACCAACAGATGAAGAATTTTCCTTTAATAGGAGTATTATGAGGTACAAAATCATAAATGACATGTCCCCACCTTATCTAAAATGTAACTTTACAAAATTTCAAAATGTACATTCTCTTTTGGCAATGTAGGCATATATAATGTTTGTATTGTGTAATCATCGTCTTTGCTGAAAACCATTTCAACGCAACACAATTACGGCAGGGTTATAGCTGGAAGATTTTGAGTGCCGCCTAAATTTGTGATCGCCATTCTGGGGGAGGGGTCTAAGGGGATGGGGTGTCCCTCTCCCCTTTGGAAAATTTTTTGCTTTTGAAACATGCTGCGAGGCCAAATGGTGCTATACTTTGCTTGTTTTGGACCAACTTACATGCCGGCAAATGATCCCTATTTTAGTAATAAAATTTGGCAAATCTAATTCGTAACCAATTGAAAGATAGTTGCAGATATTTGATAAGCTCTACCAGTTCCATCTGTAATATTATGGTGTCAGTTAAAGGTCTGTATTAAAATAAATACATCTTTTAATTCAATTTGCAAACTTCCCGAATTCTCATCTGCAAGCCGCCATTACATTTTTTGCAGACTAAATGCTAACTATTGCCATAGCAGATCATTGCACGATTGGTTATAAAAAATAGTGTGCGGCACTGTATCCATATAAGCATTGTAGCACAAGCTGTATCGATATCAGTTTAAATGGTTGGACAGTAGACGGAATTAGTTAATAATTAGAAAGAATTGCCACCAAACAGTCCCACCAGTCTTTAGTCCACATTACAATTGACTGGTACAGCTTTACTTCACTACTATGTATAAAGCAGATTTCTACCTTAATTAACCATAAGCCTAAGCAACTTAACATATAACCCATCATTCATGTACTGTGGGCTTGGATTCGTTACGTTCAGAATGTTGGTCCGTGCAACAGTCTTCCAGAATTCAGAAAATCAGCTCTCTAATTGGTCAAAGACCTCGAGGACTTTGCCCCTTCAATTCTCAGTCAAATAGTACAGTGCAGTGTACAGAACTGTCACTACGATGGTGGCACACAGCGTTATCTAGGGCCACTGGTTTTGTACAGGGAGCAGTGATGGCAATTAACACACAGTTAAGTCAATGCAAGGTTTGCTGGTGCTCGTTGGATCGGTTGGATATATGAACAGCACTGTGATAAGCTCTGCCTCTAACCCAAACAGCAGTCGATTCTTTTTAGTTATGAAGGTAACACAGTGTGAATATGACCTCACACAAGTTTTTTTTTTATTTTTTTCCTAAGGCCAGCTGAAAAGCAGCTTCGTATCAGCCACTGGCTGACACGCAGTTTTGTATACAATATTAATGAAAGTGCAATGAGGTGGTATTATGGCTGTGCTCTTCAGTTCTGTATATTATACTCTATCCAGGGAGCTGCCAGGTCGGTTATAATTTTTAAATAGTTTAGAGAGTTCCGGGCGATAAAATTCCATTGCAAAACAAAGATCGGAACAATTCGGATCAACAATTTATTGTTGTTATCTCAGTCTGAATCTCATTTTACAAGTGAACAAAATAGGCAAATACATGGAAAAATTATGTGGGCAATGATAAAGAAGGAAACTTTTTTTTTCATTCACACATTTTTTTTAGGGATCAGTAATAGATTCGGAATTGGGTAGTAAAACATCAGGCTGGTACTCTGTGAAAACATTTTTTATTCTTTCATGGCAGCTGCATTTCGGTCAGTGACTACAGCATTAAGCGATAGTATCTGCCAGTCAATTCATGTGCAGGCTAGCCCCAACCGGCATAGCTATCACATTGATATAAGGTTGAATTATTTTCATCACTTGTGCTGTAGGCTACAGCTGAGAATGTTCTAAATAAATTTTACATATAGGCCTATTGTCAGCAACCCCTTTACTGCTGAGTTTAGTTCATTTCAAAAATCAAAAACTGCGTAAATCATTCCTTGCACAAATTTTTCATAAGACAAATTCAAACAACCTGTAATATTTATCATCGGGAAATACCAAAGCGTGTGAACAAATGATTTCAAGTGTGACTGTTCCCAGTATCGTAATATTTTAAAGTCAATTAAGCATTCCGAAATTACGCTAAAATTTTACCATCGATGCTATTGCCCTTCCACTTGTACTACTGTACTGTATTTTCGATGTTTAACACCATCATTCTTAATACTACATTGAAATCTGAAAATGGCAAGCTGCCACTCCCCCACTAGATTTCAAAAGAATTGGACACTAATTTCCATGTATGTAATGATGTTTATGGAGCAAGTCCAAGAGCATTTATTGGAAGCTTGTTTCATCAAGACTTTTGACATTATACAGTAGCCCCAAATATTCCGTATCCCTATCTTTTCCGTAGTAAACAAAACGGATAATTACGCACGTAATAGTTTGACATTTTTGAGACTGGCAACATCACAGACGCCTGTTTGATTTTAGATACAAGTAAGTTACTCCACAAGCTTATTGTTCACTCTCAGTAAATCACATGCATGAAGGGATATTTACAGGACAATCAAAGTCGAGGATGGTAGAGATTAGTGACGCTCCTATCTATTGTTTTGAAAAACACGATTGATGTAAGCCCTTGATGAATAGAGGCTCACCAAGTCAGGACAGGAAGGAGGGGTTTTACGATCTGTGACAATCCAGAAAACACAGGAATATGGCTAAAAGTCAGTTTAAGTCAAACACAGTCGATGATCGATCAATGAGCCACAAACTACCACATTATTGCACCATAGTAACATTCTACTTGTACCCTAGGATATTCCATTTCAAACATTTATCAAGTACCCCTACTTTTTTCAAGGTCACATAATTTCATTTACAGTGAGGAAATCACTGTGTCTCAATATTCTTTTGATGTACTTGTGAATGGATCATCTTTTCCTTTCCCTAAAATCTGGCTAAAGACTTTGCAATGTATACTGTACAGCAAACTGAAATTATTACACACCATTAGCAAAGCTGTCAGCATTACACAGAAGTTGGCACAAAATATTCTGCTCAGATTAAAGGTGTGGACAGATCACACAAAAGGACCAAACCAGAACCACCCGGAACCAAAGTTGGTTTCAGGTGGTCTTGGTAATCTTGGACTAATGGATGGGAGTCCGACCTGTCATGAAACCAAGATAATTTCAGTTTCAGGTGGTCTTTCTGGTTTTTATCGGACCAGAGACACACTGACAATGCAACTGATGTAAATTTAGGGTAAGGGAGGGGATTTCCGAATGCTTAAGAGAAAAACATTATTTTGTAGACTAACGATTGCAAGCCTTTAATTTCTATATGATAGTATGACCAGACATGTTGTTCACATCTTGGATGAATATCAGATTTCAATTCAATTGGATGATTGCAACCAGAAAGCCAAAAGGCTTAGTGATTCCTTGCCTTCGTAAAATATGTTTTGTGAACTGTGGTTTGGAAGTTGACAAGAGCCAAACAGCCACAATACATTCACTCAACATGCAAACTACTTTTTGTTCTGAGAAGTTCTTTTATTCCTTTGAACTGAAATCTTGCTTAGAATTTTTCTTGATACTGTGAGATCCCTGGAACAAGTGAGCCTATATGCCAACTCGCCCCCATGCCAACTCACCCTGTACCAACTCGCCCCTATGACAACTCAGCACCATGCCAACTCTCCCCTACAACAACTCGGCACCATACGAACTCGCCCCTATGACAAGTCAGCACCATGCCAACTCAGCACCATGCCAACTCACCACCATGACAACTCGCCCTATGCCAACTCACCCTAACTCGACCCATGACAACTCAGCACCATGCCATCTCGCCCCCATGCCAACTCACCCTATACCAACTCCCCCCCATGACAACTCAGCACCATGCCAACTCGCCCCTATGACAACTCAGCACCATGCCAACTCGCCCAACTTCCCCAATGCCAACTCGCCCCCATGCCAACTCAACCTATTCCAACTCGCCCCTATGACAATGCAGCACCATACCAACTCGCCCCCATGCCAATGCAGCACCATAACAACTCGCCCCCATGCCAACTCAGCCCTATACCAACTCGCCCCTATGACAACAACTCAGCACCATGCCAACTTGCCCCATACCAACTCACCCCTATGACAACTCAGCACCATGCCAACTCGCCCAACTTCCCCTATGACAACTCAGCACCATGCCAACTTCCCCCATGCCAACTCACCCTATACCAACTCGCCCCAATGACAACTCAGCACCATACCAACTTGCCCCAGGCTAACTCGCCCCCATGACAACTCAGCACCATGCCAACTCACTTCTTTGCCAACTCGCCCTATGCCAACTTGCCCCCATACCAACTTGCCCCTATGCCATCTTGCCATATACCCACTCACCCCCATACCCAACTCAGCCCCATGCCAAGATAGACGGTTTGCATTTTACAAGGTTTTCAAAATTTGACCCCCGGTGACCTCAAATGACCTTCACCTCCACCAAAAACAACAGGGTTCCTCTGCTCAACATGACAAATCTATGTACCAAATATGAAAAGTATCCGTCATTCCTGTCTTGATATATCTTGTTTACAAGCCATTTACAAGGTTTTTTCGGCTTTTGACCTCCCGTGACCTCAAATGACCTTTGACCTCCACCAAAATCAATTCAGTTCTTCCTCTCAACATGACAAATCTATATACCAAATATTAAAAGTGTCGGTCATTGCTACCTCGAGATATGTTTACAAGGTTTTCGGCTTTTATGGTGACCTCAAATGACCTTTGACTTCTGCCAAAACAGTACGGTTCTTTCTCTTAACATTTAACTTTCTCAAATCTACATACCAAATATGAAGTGTCGGTCATTCCTATCTCGAGATATCGCGATTACAAGGTTTTTGGACTTTGACCTCTTTTTGACCTCGAATGACCTTTGACCTCTGCCAAAAACAATAGGGTTCTTCCTCTCAACATGACAAATCTACACTTACAAAATATGAAGTGTCAGTCATTCCTACCTCAAGATATCCCGATTACAAGGTTTTTGGACTTTGACCTCTGGTGATCTCAAATGACCTTTGCCAAAAGCAATAGGGTTCTTCCTCTCGACATGACAAATCTACATACCCAAAAATGAAAAGTGTCGCTTATTCCTACCTTGAGATATCGTGATTACAAGTTAAGTGTCACAAACACATACACACACACACATACATATTCAAACACACGACATCACCATAGCATAGATTCCTTGCCTGCCTTCGGCAAGGAATCAAAAAGACAGTATTCAAATTTGTCATTTTTTGTTGCTAACTAGGACCACTTGTTGCTCATATCAGACCGCCCTGTTGCTAATTACAACCACCCTAACAAAGAAGTTATCTCCTATTTTTCCCCAATTATGTTGAATAAAAACTAAGGAACATTAGAATGACCTGTATTGTTATTACTTTGATGTATTTTCATTCAGTTCTGAAAATAATCAAGGGGTTTCAGTACAACATGCAATGTTCACTATTTCATTTCTGATGGAATCTATGATGAGATGTGGAGATTTGGGAGTGTCCAAAATATATGATCATTACATGGCATTAGAGAGAGTGTGAGAATTTGTGAATTAATAAAACATGAAGTAAAAAGGATTCTCTTTTCCAAGTGGACACCAAACTATTTTTATAATTCATGAATATGCAAATTAGCAATGCATGCTAATTAGCGGTCTGCATTAGCAACCCATGCCAACTACCTGTTGTTATTACAACCTCACCCCACATAAGATGAAGGGAACAATTTTTATTGGTGTTTTGGTGAAAAAAATTATCTAAACTGGTATTTCTCGTAAGAGGAATAGCATTGAGAGTCTGCTATTATATTTTCACATCAAGCAAAAGGCTAAAAAAATTGGTTTTCTATTCTTATAGAATTTTGTAAAAATCCTTCTTTGGGAAAAGGTCACCAAGACAGCAAATTTATTCATGAAAATATTTGCAACTTAGAACACATCAAGATGAATTAGAAACTGTGACATGAAAGTAGGTAGTATAAATTTCTCCAAGGACTACTTGATGTTTGTTCATCCTTTTCCTGATACTCAATTTAATAAAATATTGACTAGGCGGTCAGAATTAGCAACAGGTTGTAACTAGCAGCCCTTACCCTACTTCCTTTTTCTAAAGCAAAGTTACCCCCTCCCCTGCCACTGATCAATATAATGCCCAAACTGTGTACTGTAGGTTATTGTCTCTGTGTATCGGGGTGAATGCACTTTGATATCCATGTTAACTTCCCCCTATTTTAGAGTACCTTTCGTACTTTTTTATTAGCATACCATGAAGAAGCTCTTATCAAGTATAGGACAGGGCATACACTTGTCCCATGAAAGCTTCCTTTGACATTTTTTCACGCTGGTAACTGGTGGAGAGGGAGTTTCTTTGGTTTAAGCAATTTGGTTAATCCCCAAACCAATGCTGGTTTGGAGTGGGGTGTGACTACCACGACGCTTTGCCGGTTTCAGGTGGTCCTGGTTGTGTGCACACCAATGATTGAATGGTTTGGGCATCAAAACCCAAACAGCTGAAGATGAGGTGTAGTTTTCACTGCTTTTTACACAATGGTTTTTTTTTTTTTTTATACTTTTTGAAAGCAATCAATCTCTTCACTGTAATGGGCAATTAACATTTATTTGAAAGGCCTCACAATATACACCTTTGGTCAGGAGATATGTAGAGTAAAAGTTAAAGAAACTCCTCCCATGATATGAACCTACCTCTCCATCAACACCCTTCAGATTGGTATACTTAATATAACATTCATGAAGGTCCAGGTATTTGCCATAGCCTTCTTCACTGGTAAAGTCAACATCGTTGTTTGCAACAGCGCCCTCCTCATCAGGATTCTCCCTTTCAAGACTGAGTGCTTCAAATTCAATGGACATTGGGACTGATATCTGTTGAAATGCCAAGGGAAAGATGTTAGACAAATTGCATTTTCTTGTAAAGATGAAGCCGCACATTATGTTCAATGCTTACACAAAAATACAGTATCTTATTCTCCTGAATACATATTTATGTATATACAAAATACAGAGTAGGTGTGGCATACACTTAAAGATATGTTTTAGGGATATCAACATAATTTTAGATTCAATCTCAGCACTTAACGTGATAGATGAACATCTCCACAATCAGTGTTCATATTAGAAAAAAGTATGAGATTCACACAACAATATTTTTATGACAAAATGTCATACGAAATTTTCACAAGTGCATATAAACCAATCGTATGTATGGCATACAACTCTAAAGATACAATTTAGTAAAACTTCACAGTGGTTGATGAAAGACAGTTACAGTACATTACAATTTGTGAATAATATCCACTATTAAAAGTTTTTATTACGGTTTGGTCTTATCTTTTTATCTTACTGAGAGGGGGAGTCTGGAAACTATACTGGTAAAGTATTGGTATTTCCCAAACCTTCAAATTTAAATGTCAATGATAATACTGTGGTGTTTTACATTTGTTTTTGTGGTCAACTTTGGGTCTTTCACATTGGAGACATTTTGCTTTCATCTTTTACTAATTTGAATCATTGAATACTTCATCTAATTTTACTTCTTTCATTTGCAAGTTCCCATAGTTACAGATGCCAACCATCAAAACTAGGAAAACATTCATTCACAATCCTCAATATGCTGTATTACACAACAGTCTGCCAGGCATAAACTTGCACAAAATATACTTTGCAACAATTAATGTTTCTATCCACAGATCACCAGAATTTGGTGAAATGAATCCTGACATTAAAACATCAACACCACTCTTCTCTGGCACATTATCTTGTTGCATTCTTCTTGCATTTAGTGTAAGGACACTTTTGGTCATGTTTGTTGTATTACCCACAGTATTATTAACACACACCTTACAGTGGTGTTCCGTCGAGGTTGACACTACCCGGCTATCTCGGCTATACACGATGTTAAATTACGATAATTACGATCCGGCGATAAAAATCCTCCCCGATGATAAACAGTAGATTTTGCCGCATTTAACCTCGGCGATACTCCGATGATACGCACCGGCTATTCATGGAAGGATTACATCGATTTCTATTGTTAAATTACCGCCGAGTAGCGCCGGATAATCCCGGCGATAAAGCAGGATGTCAG
>WURT03006217.1:0-16696 GCA_009936505.3 Holothuria glaberrima
CTTGTGCAAAAATACAACCAAAGGACCTTGTACTATCATCTTATTCCAGCCATTTTTTACATTTTTTGGTTTAGTACCTCAAATAGACAGGTCCGACACAGGCATGTACAAACCTTTGCTACCAATTCTAACAATAAAATCGAAACAGAAAATCAAATTTACTACTGTAGACTATTTTTCTCCTTTGTAAATATATGCTAGCCTTCAACAGAAAACACGTACATGAGTGGCACCACTGATGGCAGATCTGGAAGATCTATAGGCTGTTTTGTGTGTTGAATATCAACAAAAGCATGTTTAATGCTTTCTTTGATATCAATATCACATGTTTATGACTGTTCCTAACTATTTCACAAAAATCAGGTCAAATAGACTGATTTTAACGAATCTGTTAACAAGAAGCTTTTGAGTTGTTTGTAGACAATTTTCACATGATCTATATAATACCTGATGTGCCATGATTCATCACACACTCCTAACATTTGTTGCATCTACCTAACAATGAAACATAACAAACAACACTGGAATAGTGATCAAGAAAATAATCAGAAATGAAGGGTCAATAAACTTTCAAACTTAGTAATTATGATAATGTCGTTTATCAGATATCAGGCCTCAATTTTAAGAAAATTTTTGGTCGTCCATTAACACAACCTGTCTGTCTTTCTGGTTGTTCAAAAGAAAATTTAGCAGTCCACAAAGAATTTTGCAGTAACCCAAGAGGCAGTCTGTTAACTTGTTGCATGAACTTTGGTTGCCCAATGGAGGACCAAACTACCATTTTTTGGTTGTCCATCACAAATTTTGGTCATCACAGGTGACAGGATTACTGTTAAAATCCAGCCCTGGGTACGGACTGGCCACATTAGCAGTATGGTAATTACAAATACACAGAATCCACTTGGTTTACTGCTGGTTCACCTCGATAACGTCCCTTATCTTCGTTGTCTCCCGCAGATGTGAGACCCTCCCCTTAGACTGCAACCCTCTTCCAGGCCTGTAACCCTATTTTGGAGAGGCCACCTTAAGCTATAAATACAGAGGTGTGTTGTTTGAAAAGAGAGAAAAAAGCTAAAAAAATGAGTATCTCTCTTAATTTCTATCTGAGCAAAAATTTACATGATGTCTGTTTACGCACACAGACAAAAGGTTATGTCCCCAAATCACACACCACTGGCTTTAATACACTATGTTTGTTGTAAAACCATTACAGAATCTTACTAATACAGAGACCTCTGTCAATGGGAAATCAATAGAGTTATAAATACCTAAAGTTAAAGAATGATTTAAACAACATGTTACCTCTCAGGTTGCTTCACGACAACAGTCTTTAAATTACAATTGATAGTCCTGAGTGCTACAAACACTGTGATCCAGGGACCTCACATATATCCACCCATACAATGTTGTCTGGCATCCTATCACTCATTTAAGTTTTTACCAGCAAAAAATCAGAAAGCCTGGAACAACTAACTCCTTGTAAAGTAACATGACAAGCTGAAAAAAAGACTATGCTACAAATGCTTTCATGTGGTTTTTATATGGTAGTGTATTGTTCATATGAAATAGATTTACAGAATCCCACAATTTACACATTCCCACAACTTGTCAATTTTACAAAATTGCATGCATTTTCCAGTCCTGGAACTAGAAACCATATTTCACTACTTTTTCATGACATTTTTAGACCATGGGAACTGTGTTTTTACCCGCACTGTTTACCTGTATATGTTGAAATCTCTCACACGTAGGCTGGATACTCAGCAGGTTGCATTAATGGGGTTTTGAACATCATGTCAGGTGCACCAGAAATTTGAGCTGTATGTATGGGCCATATACTTTTAGTTTCCAAGGAGTATGGCATCAAATAAAATCATTATGGTTCTACACCTCAGTCTTACTAAAGACAGTTTATGAAGGCTTTTCTGTCCAAATCAGTCAAAAGATCACTTTTAAAAACTCACCAAGAATGAACTGAATACAAATTCTATTCTAAGACCTGTGCTGTTGCCGAGTGGATAAAGGCAGTGGCATTTAAAGTGATGAAGCTTGACAACCGGGCGGTTCTGGGTTCGATCCCTGGCCGGATCAAAGTAAGGTGGGTTTTTCATCCAAGAGCAATCTATGGTTTTCCCATCTGAACTGGCCTCTCAAATTCAAAAGGGACCAAATTTGATCTAAATTGTTTAGTTGGTTAGCCACTTGATGTGGAGTTGTACTTCATAAGCCACATAGGCTTCTCCCACATTTGTGGTTGCTTAATGTCATAAAAAAACTGCCCTCCAAGGCCTGTATTAATTCTAATCATACTAATAACACAAAACCCATCCCTTACTTAAAGCCATGATATTTCATGTTCTGTATAACTCAAATATGAAGTTGTCATGTTTCCTTTTTCAAGGTTTTCTGTTTTGTGCAAAACCCACAAATTTTTCTGCTTTTTAAAGCAAAAACCATTAATCAGGGTTAATTTAAAATACATTAACACTCAAGGTTATTGTTGCAACATTTACACACATAATATCACAAGTAAGATGTAGGAAAAAATACATATTTCAAGGGTGGAAGAAATTAATTATCTTTGTTAGTATTCTTTGATGAATGCATGTTTCTGTGATTTTTTCTGTGTCATTTTAAAGTTGCATGATAGGAAGTTATGGCTTTTAACCATTCTTAAGTCAGTAAGGCACATGACCATACCTTCTTACACCATTGACATGGAATGGTGTAGAAAGGAGGGGATGAGAAGTATTAGCACCAGAACGATGATGAGATCTTTATATATATATATCCTACTGCACCCTTCACATATCAACATATTTTAATTCTGACATCATTCATCACTAACATTCTAGAGACATTATTACTATTTGATACCTTGATCTTGAGGTATCGTAAATAAGAAGCATTAGTACCAGGAGAATGGGTTTCTATACCAACAGAAATCTATGACTTCAAATCCCAGCTATTAAACACATTACGGGGAAAAAAAATCCAATTTGGATCTTACATGATGAATGAGATCTTAAAATGTTGGGTTGGTTTGCACCAAAGCATGAAGTTGCCAGGTTAAAAACCAGAGTCAGGAGTCCTTCACAAAAAGGTGTTGCGATGAATACTCATACACTTGCCTTCCAGACTGGGATTAAATAAACTAAACTTGTACTCAAATTTTTGGCAATAAAAGAGAAACTGCTAGAGTGCATGAAGTGGAAGAATCTCAGTCATTACAGACTTGCAAGGTAGGTACACTGACATGAGTACCAGAGGAAGTGCTGTGTATGACACTGTGAGTTCCAACATATGAGTGTGAGTACATGTCCTTTTCACGAGTACCAGACTAATTTGCATTAACGGTAGTGCTTACTTTCAAAATCTGTGAGCACAACTAAGAGTAAGCATCTGTTCTCATGAGTACACACAGCCAGTGTCAAAGTGTGAGTTTGAATCAACAGGTATGTTTACTTTTCACAATGTGTGAGAATGTGTACAAACCCATTTTCACGTAGGCTGTAAATGTGTAGCGAAACTATGAAACTATTAATCACAAAATTTTGGGATTAATTAGCAATTAAATGTGATAATCAGCCAACCAATGCAGAGTGTCAATGCTACAGGTCTATATTATTTGGGCTTACAGTGCTATGTATGTTACATGGTCATTTAGGCCAAATTGTATGTGAGAAACATTGACATGAAACACAGGGACTAATAAATTTTGGGAATGGACAAAAAAGATTTGAGAAAAGGTCAGATGGAACAAAAGTATGATGAAGTTGGCAGAGATTAAGATGGATAACAAATGGTAAAAGAAGAAACTGAGTGTTGAGGTAATCACTTCTACTAAATGTTTTCTCCACATGTGACTGTTCTGAAATTGATGGTCACACAGTCCCAGCCTATTCACATGATTACAAACAAACTTTACTACACAAATATGAGTGTGACTATGTACTTTTGAAAAGTCTGATTTTATCAAGGAGGATTTAAAGTTCCACAAATCTGTAAAACATTCATTCCAATTGTGTCAATCTTCTTAAATACAGTTGAAATGGACTATGACCAATGAGGAAAGATCTGTATAACAATTGTTCATTTCTTGAAAATATATTGTGGTGTTCGATACTGGTAATAACCTTTAGGGGACCTGTTCCTACCAAACACGTAAGTCCACACTAGCTGATAAGTGCTAACTCAGAAACAAACTTTGAGGGTCTTTTAGAGGAAAGAACAAGAACCTTTTGAAATTAGATGACATATAGTGCACAAGCAATGCCTACTATGTACATTTAAACACTGCCAAAAAGATATGTGACACTGGCAATTTTCACAAGCACACAAGTCTTCATGGACATGAACACATCAGTTTGTTTGCAGGATATTCTAAAGGATCTTTTGTGTGTAGGGTCTTGTGGTATAAGAACAATGCAAACACCTTTCATGCATGTGAGCATGAGCTGTGCCTGCCAGCATGGCAATCAGAGAAGTGCCAATATCCCTATGGAAAAAATGCTAAATACAGACCTGTTTGTTACTAAGTAAGAGTTAGCACAGGTAATAAGAAGAAAGCAATTCCAAAAGTGTCAACGTTAGTCAGAGGGTATTTACCACAGAGGAGTTTGTTTTTCATAGATTTGCAGAAAGAAGATAACTAGCAAAAATCACAAATAGATTGAAAGAGGTTCCTCTCCAAATACTGGGCGGTGCCTTGTGGAGGCCATCCAAGTTCCGAAAGGATAGAGGTTATCTTCACTTTTACAGCTTTCCTGTCATTGCCATCGTGGTTATCGTCGCCGCCATTGTCATGGTCCTCAACACTACCACCACCACCACCATCATCATCATCACCAACATCATCACCACTACCCCCACCACCACAAATATCTTTCTAGCCTGTCCTTTGCAGCACTTACCTTCCACAACCCTTTCAGCACAGTTTTTCAAGCAGCCATCAGCAGTGGTGCTAATATTGAGCTTCTTGGCTTAAAAAGTTGGAAATGCTACTATCATCGATGTCACCATTACAAAGAAAGTTGAACTAAGGGTACCCACTGAGTAGCATGCACACCTTACATGGACCAAAGTAGCATGTGGTTCATACAGATTCTACATAACCTGGTTACATGAGTGATACATGTTGAGTTTCAAAATTTAGCCCTGGTGAAAAATAATGATCAAAGCATGCTAATTACAGAAATAATGGAATGAAAATGGGTGTATGTGGAGCTGCATTGTTACTCAACATGTATAATAAACAAAGTGTAATGGTATCTGTAAAGAAGTGGCTTAAAAATGAATGAAATCATTTCAACAAGATTCTTACCTTTTCAATGGATGGTACAAACTGTTTTGGTACATTTGTGCCTACAGTCTCATCCAAAAATTCAAGTTTGGTATTAGATTCACTTGGCAATGGCTGAGAATAAAAAAAACAAAAACTTTCTTTAAAATATGATAACAAAAAGTTCAGTTAAAGCTATTCTTTAAGTAGGGATAAGGTTTGCTTTGTTAGTTTCAATAAAAAGACAACTCTAAACATTTTGAAATGGACACAATTTCTACAAGTCTGTTTAAAAGGTGGAGACATTCTCTAATAGGAACTCTAAATTTTCACTGAGGGTCATATGGTGATTTTGACACTCACCTATGAGCAAACAAGATAATGTGAAGCAGAAGGACATGTCAACAGGGTTTCCTACACAACTCCCCCACTGACAATTCCCACATTGACAATTTCCCCTGGGACAACTCACCCCACCCCCCCCCACCACCCCAGATAAAGTCACCCGGGGCAATCAAAATTCTGTGGTGGAGAAAGTTGTGAGTGGCTAAAATTGTAATAGGTGGCAATTGCCTGGATGGGAATTGTCCTGGGGGAAATAGTCCTATCACAGTCAACAGGATCTGCCCCTAATGCTCCTTAAGAGAAGAATTTATGATTAAATTTAGTTTTAATTTGATGAGAATTATGGTGGAATTTTAACTCAATTCCTACGAGTAATTCTAGAGAAATTAGTAGAATGATGCAGTTGTCACTTTTCAACTCAAAACTGAATTTGACACAAGCACACATGAGATTATCACCTAAAATTCAAAACTCTTTTGTTTGCACCAAACATTTCCACAGATATTCTCCTCTTGATTTCATATTCCATGATGCTAAGCTTGTATTTACAACATTGCTTGTCTTAATATCTTCCTGAAATGAATTTGTTACTGAACCAAGTTTTAATTTCTGTGTTTCATTCTAGTTTACTTTATTCCTGAACCTATATTTTACCATGAATTATGCACCCATATCAAATGAACTGCACTACAAACCTCCCTTCTGTTTTTTTCTCAAGTATCCCTTAGCAACTAAACAAACCTTATCTGATCCCAAGCAACCCAAAATAACATGACAGAAAAGTCAGAGGTACAAAATACTGTACCCTGTAGGAGCAAAGGTAAATTACATGCTCTGAATGGACTTATCACAAAGCTTTCAACTAGACCTACAATCAGGGTCTTTTTCACAACAGCTGAATATATTGAAATATGTCCTACCTCAATAACTCCTGATACTCTACCAAACTGGCCGGCACCCCCAGTCTGTTTTTTATGCAGATAATCAAACCTAAAAAAAAAACAAAGATGAAATACTATTGAGCAAGGAGTAACTTCAAGATCTTATACAACCTAACTCTCAGTATTACCAAATCTGATTGGTTGTCGATGATTTAAAAATTGACAAGTAACCAATCCTCAAATTAGAGCTGCAAATATTTTGTTTTAATACATTTTTCATTACACAATACACAGTATCTAGAAATACCCTATCATATCCAAGGGAGGCCAAATTTGCCTTAAATTTGTCTCTGAGCATGTGTTCTTATACTCTTCATATTTGATCCAAAAACTACGACAAGCATCAGTTTGGTATGAATGGTAATGCACTTAAGTGGTTCGAGTCATATCTTCCTGGTCGTACCCAAAGGGTTAGTATCGGAGATCACAATTCTGGTGACGAACCTTTACTGTGTGGGGTTCCACAGGGTAGCGTTCTAGGTCTCATTCTTTTTACCTTGCAAACATCTCCTCTCAAAGAAATTATTTTAGCCAATGATTTAGATTTTAATTTTTTCGATGATGATACGTAGCTGTCCTTTTCACTGATGATATGCAGCTCTACTTTTTGTGTAAAAATCTCTCTTTTTGAAAAATGCATTGTTTGTATTCCTACCTTAATGGCTGCAAATCGATTAGTACTAAATGATAGTAAGACTAAAGTAGTTCATTTCTACAGCAAATTTAGGAAAGATCAAACAAGTTTTGTTTCATAGTTTAGAGTCAGTACAAGTCACGTCAAACCCATCCCTGTTGTTAGAATCTTAGGGGTTTTCTTCGACGAACTTAGTTCCATGTCAAACCATGTTTCAAAAATTTGTCAGTCTGCATCTTATTCTTTGTATCATATCTGCAAAATTTGTAATCTTTTAGACCATAACAGCACTGAACATGTTGATTCATGCATTTGTTACTTCGCATCCTGATTACTGTAATAGCTCATTGTATGGTAAAGAGCGCCACCAACTCCCATGACTTCAATTGATCCAAAACTCAGCTGCCCGCATGGTCGCATGCTCTAAGAAACATGGAGGTATTACTCCCAGTTTGATTGATCTCCACTGGTTGCCTGTCTCTGCACGGATCAAACTGAAGTGTCTGAAGTGTTTAACTATTACTTACAAGATTGTAAGTGGTACCGCCCCTTTTTATCTTAACTCTATTGTCAGTCTCCCTCTTCCCTCCAATTTTCCCATATTGCCAATCATACCTGGCAGAGGAGCAGGAAACTCGTGGAGACTCATTTGGAACCGGGTAGCTTTATCCAAAGGACATTTGGTGCAAGATCCTATGCCTACTTTGCACACAGTCTCTGGAATTCATTTCCTAATGATATTAGAAATGGATCAACTTTTACCACTTTTGAATAACTTCTTAAAATCATTTTTGATGAGTGGCTATACTAACAAAAATGCAAATAGTGTTCTACCGTATTGTTCATTTGACTATGCTAGTGACTTAAATAATTTTTAATGTCGTTTTGATAGTCATGATTTTGCATGTAAGGTTGAGGACCTCTTATTTTCTAGTTCAAAGGATTTCAATTCATTCTTGAATGTCACTGAGGAGGAAGTCCGGTATAAATTTTTACAACTTGAGGCCTCAAAATCTGCTGGAACGGATAAGGTCTCACTCACCCAGAGTCCTTAAAACATGCTCACGGCAGTTGGCTGCCATTTACACTTATATTTTCAACATGTGCTATTTTACTTACATTTGGAAACGGTCTTGTAACATTCCTGTTCCCAAAAAGCAAAATATTTCCTGCATGAATGATCTTGGACCCATTGCCCTCCCTTTTGTTTTATGAAAACTGGTGAAGGACTAGTCCTTAATTATCTGAAACCGCTAAATTTCTAGCCAAATGGACCCACTACAATATGCTTATTCTAAAGGTCGTACTAAAGAGGGCGCCATATTGTATTTATTAGACAAATTTTATTCTCACCTTGAACACTCAAGGTTTGGAAAAGTGTCTGCTCAGGACATGTTCTTTGACTTGTCTTCAGCTTTCAATGCTATAAAGCCGTAACGCTTAGCTGAACAACTTCCAAACTTAAAGGGTGTTCCTAAATCTTGTATAGGGTGGGTTCTTAATTATCTTCGTAACTGCTCAAAGTATGTGAGATTGGCTGGTTTAATGAATTCAGATATCATTTGTTGTAATACTGGTGTCCCCCAGGGAGCAGTTCTTGCCCCCTTCCTATTCAATGTTACACTTCTGACATTAGATGAACAAATTCACATTGTGTTTTGGTAAAATTCACTGATGATACTGCCTTAAATGGCTTAGTCTCTAATGGAATCGATAACTTTTACCTTGATCAGATAAGAAAATTTGTTAATTATTGTGATGAAAACTTCTAAGAATTGAACATTACCAAAACAAAGGAGATGATATTTGATTTTAGAACGAAACACAGAGTTTTACTAGATGATGTGATTATTAAAGACGGTGCCGTTGAACGGGTCAATAGCTATCAGTATCTGGGGGTTGTACTTGATGATGAACTAAACTGGGGAGAACATATTAGCTATGTTGACAAACGACACAAGCCAAGGCTATATTTTTAACGTAAGCTTAATTCTTTCAGCATCCGTCCACATGTTCTTGCCCTATTTGTTCTTTGATGTGTAGTGTATGGACATACTGCCATTCATGTTGGGGAGGTAACACTTGTAAAACTCAGCTGAATGTTATCAACGTTATTGTTGATACAGCTGGTAAAATCATTTGGAGAAGTATGCCCTCTGTTAAGTAAGTTTATGAGAGCCATGTTCGGGCAAAACTTTTATCATTGTTAAAGATTCTTCTCATCCTTTGTTTCATATTTTAACTAATCGTATTATTGAACATAGTGAGAGACTATGACCACTGAACTCTTATACTAATTGCTATTCCAATTCATTCATAGGCTCGGCCACTCGGTATCACAACTCAAATTTTAAAAGATAGGGAGGGGAGGGGAGGGGTCTGCTCTTCTTTTAGTGTTGCTTAAATTTCTGTTTACTATCTTTAATTCATTTTTTATCTTTTCTTACTCCAGTCTTACTTTTCTTTTATTAGAGTCTTATTCTCTTACCTGTTTTATGTTTCTCTGTTTTATGTATTTACCCTCTGCCTTTTGACAATGTACATATCTGTTCTTATTCTCACTTGCATTATGTTTGTGATCTTAGTTATTTTACTTTTACTCATATCTTACTGCAGAAGTGTGTTTTTCCAAGTGGACTTAATAAAGGTGATTTATCTTAAAACTTTCCTTTTTTGAAAATGCTTTCAAATTTAATGACCACTTGAAAGGTGCTATGCTTTTATTATTTGAACTGGTTTTTGTTTTATTTTTATTTAATCTCACTTTCATCTTTTGTACTTTTATACATTTTCTATCGTTTTAGACTTTTATGCGTAGGTGTTTCACTCTACTGCCTTTTGTTTTCCTTTCTACTGTTAAGTCCTTGGAGGTCTTTGTTTGATATAAAGCACTATAGAAAAATAAATTATTATTACTATTATTACTATTAATTACATAAATTTTTTTCCTGACTGTATTTTCAGAGTCTTGTTTAAACTCATTTGGTTTCATTTAGTAATCTTTTGTTCAAGCCTCATTCACTACACTCTTCAAAACAACCAATTAATGCAATATGAAGGTTGGTTGCCATGGTGACTGCTTCTACTCACTCTACTGGTCTGAGAAGAGTTTCCCTGAAAGCCACTTTTGGTTTTCCACTGATGACCTCACAGTTATACTCATTTTTCATACGTTGAGCATAAACTTCCAAGTGAAGCTCTCCCATGCCGGAAACAATTGTCTGTAATATAGAATGGGAAAAAATGCATGATGGGATACATTATTTGTCCAATGAGGCTTGTGATTCAAACACTAAAATAACAAAATGTCACTTCAAACCAAGGCCTGTGCTTACAAATGATGTAGTACATTACAATGGGAAGATCAGAGTAGAGTTTTGTTTGAAAAAATAAGCCTTGTTGCAATCTCAAATGAGCATGTGCACTGCGTAAAAACTGGGGATAAACAAACACACTGCCATACCTACGACACGTGGGAAGAAACTGTTTTTTTTTTAGAATATATTCAAGCCATCCCTTTCTAGATCAGCCAGGAGTGTAAGATGTGTTCTTACCTGTGATTTTGTGTCTTGAACAAAGTGAACATCCTCTTCTTGGCCTTAAAAATTGTCTTGTAATATGTCCCAAATAACATGTATTTTTCATATTATGTATGATGATTATGGTTTATCTTTCTTGAATCCCACAATTCTCTGCAGCAATCATAATTGCAAAAAGGCTTATTACTGAGCCCTCTTAACATTTACGATGCAAGCATAAAAACACTGTCATATGTTCTTTACAAGCTCAGTGAAGGGTACTGCTAATATAACATATCATGAAGTATTCTCAAAAATATACACCATTGTCTTTCACCGTCTTTTTTTTTTGAGTTAAAATGCTGCAGCTTGTAGCTGAAATGACCTCTAATTTAAACATACTCAGAACTATTGAACAATGTAGGAAATTTCTAAATGTAGATGCCAGCTTACAGGACATTCCCTAATACACAAAGGCCATAAAGTTGTTAAACTTATCTCATTTCATTTCATGTTAAATATTTGCAATTATTTTTCCTAGTATTTTTACAGAATACACATAGTTTATTTGATGGCTCTTTGGAAATTTCATTCCTTTTCAAACAATAATAAACAACAGCTTTAAAGATTATATAACTAAGGAATCAGATTTGTGCTATCCTCAATTTAAGAACGCTTCGTAGCAGCAAACAATTTAACACAAATGCAAACAGATTCACAATACATACCTCTTTGCTTTCATTATCAAAGTGAACAGTGAAAGTAGGATCTTCTCGAGTGAATCGGTTGATACCTTTGGAAAAGTTGTCTAGATCAGTCTTGAAGAGAAGAAGAAAGGAATAAGACATTGAAAGAGACGTTGAAGACAAGATACGGGGCTTGGTCTTACCGACATTACCATGACAGGTTACCATCATCTCAACCACTGAGTTAGACAGTGAGTTATATATCAAAGACTGATCCAACCAGACTACCACTGTATAGTGGGAAATTTTCACAGGTTTAATTTTTGCACTTTTCGCGACCAAGTAACTAATCACAAATTTAAGACTTGCAAAAATACTTCCATTACTCTGTACAAGACTATGCTGGTTGATCCTCACAGGTGCTACAACGAATTCTTTACTCCCCAAATATGTGTACAAGGTACAGAATCACCAAAAATTAGCCTAGTGGAAATTTCCCACTATTAAATATATAAATTTGATAATACTTTCCCAACTACCCAATGTTACATTGGGGGAAGATATGTTTAAATTCTAACCCTGAAAATTTCCCTTATATACTTGTTAAATGGCAAACAATTGACACTGTGCTACTGTGCTAATATACCTTTCATTTAACTTTCAATTCAGTCAAATGCACATGTTCTCTAATAAAAACTCAATGCAAAGTTACCAGCATCACATGGCAAAATGTAACGCAATCCTCAATGTATAGTTTACAAATTAATTCACTGTGAAGGCCAATCTATACAAATAAAGCTGTTAAAGTATTAACTAGTAATGAGATCCATTGATGCTACATAAAAATGAAACCTTGCTGTGCAGAATCCTTCTTGTGTTACACTCTTCGGTGCATAAAAAAACCATACAATTTTGAACACTACTTCAAAGTATGTATTTTTTCCAATATTGTAATCTTATTCACCCTTTCTAATAAACACTGATGGTTCTAAATCTTGTGTGTATTAATTATTACTTTTGATAAACAGACCCACAGAACAAACAAACCTTAGCAACAGTAAGACCATACCTTCTTTGAGGGTTTGAATGATAATGAAATAACTGGTTCTGGTACATGGATGGATTCCTGAAAATGAGAAGCAGGAAAAATATAAATAAAAGAAAAAAACAAATCATTTTTCTTACTTATGTGCTAACAAAAACCATGGGGCATCTTGTGTCATAATCCGACCCTCTTATGAGCATGAGATTCATAGAAGCATCTAACTTTAATATGTACTGTTCCAAAATACTCATGGGCACGAGATTCATAGGGGCATCAGTTCAAGCTTGATACATAATGTTTGCTATCCCCTCATGGGTATGAGATTCCTGTGGGCATCATTTTAACCTCGATATACAAATAATGTCTGCAATCTACTCATGACCATGAGATTCAAACAGGCATTAGTTACACATTGATATATAATGTAAACCACCCTCTCTTGGGCATGAAATTCATAAGGGCATCAGTTTAACATTGATACATAATGCTTGCCATCCCCTCATTGGTATGAGATTCATATACGAATCAGTTAACATTGATATATAATGCTTGCTATCCTCTCATGGGCATCAGATTCATACAGGCATCAGTTAAACACTGGTATATAATCTTAACCACCCTCTCTTAGGTATGATGTTCATAAGGGCATCAGTTTCACATTGGTACATTGAATGTTAACCACCCACTCATGGGTATGAGATTCATGGGAGCATCAGTTTTAATAACATTGATATAAACTGCTCACCAAAAAGTTGTTACATACATTCACCATTAATGTCTTGATTGCAATGGAAACTACGAAGGATATTTGAAAGTGAGGAAGGATCACAAAAAGAACATATTGCTCAATTCTTTAAATATAAATATATGTACATATTTCTTTTTTTTAGTGGACTGATAGGATGATCTTTGAAGTCAAATACAAATGATCCCCACATCTGTTGTATCCCATATGTTTACACTGATACATTCCTTTTATAACACCCCTAAACAGTAGAAAACACACAATATTCCTCTAACTTTTATTAAAAGAATAGCACATGCAGGGGTTTCTCTTAACTTTCTTTTTCACTCGCCAGATGGACTAGTGATCCAAAATGCTGGGTAGTCTGCAAGTTATTTTCACTAGCCTGCCTATTTTCATTTTCAGAAAGCGAAATAAAAAGTTGTTTTGTTCAATATTTTTGAATTAGTTGTCTGGGTACGGAGAATCTAATTCAGGGAGTTTGGAAATATAGGAAACGGATAGGGTATGTTGAGAGTGATGTCACATTTATAGTTCTTCACATGGGTGCGTAAGGACTAGCAGCATCCTCAATGTGAAAATGAGTAGTAAATAACAAAACTAATCATGACAGCTGGTATATATTTGAGCTGGAACTGAGATCATTTTTACTGATAAACAGGTCTGATTGTTCGTTGTTATAAATGATTTTTACCTTTGGAAAGAAGGTAGTAAGATTTTCTGACTTGCCAACCGGACTATCAAAAGGAGGGTTTTCACTCGTCCCAAATGGCCAGCAGGTGAGTGCTAATTTCGAACCCTGAGACAGTCCAAAACTCGGGTGAAAAATCTTGAATCTTGTACCTTTTTTATTTCTTTCATCATGAATAATGCTTTTTTATCAAACCCAAAGAATGATAATGATCCTGGTTTAGGTGGAGTTAATTTTGTTTAGCATCGTATAGTTTGGGTAACACTGAAGCATAAGTGAAGCTCCGAAGCTCCATTTTGGCAATTTCTTTTACACTACAGTTATTGATCTTTACAGCAACTTACCATTGACAGCTGTAGTTTGGGTTGACTTACGAAAGTGTCTCCACTGGCACAGTCAATACCAAAAAATGCACAAATGTCCCCAGCATAGACTTCACTAACATCCTATGGAAATATAGAGATTAAAAAATTTCTACAAATTTTTGCAAACAATGATTCAGCAACTACTTAATTAAAAGGCTAACTTGTGACTTCGACCTAATATCACTACGATTTTTGTCTTAATATTTTAATTTTGTCCTGTTTCTAATTTTCTGTGACCTATTTTATTTAACTCAGAATTTGAATTGTTCTGTGGCTGCAGCAATCCTTGCCCTCCTCCCCCCTCGAAAAAAGGGCCACCTGCCCAGGCAAGGTGTTCTTATTTTCATGCTATATTGCAATTTAACTTCAAATGACCTATGACATTAGCTACTTTTGGATGTGGAACATGTCACATACATTTCACCTGTGAAATTTTTAGTTGACTGATGGTTATTTGCGGCCCCTAGAATTTATTTTCTAAATTTTGGCTAAAATACCCTTCTCCTCTTAAACAGAAAATTTGAAATTTGTGTTCAAAACCTTGCACAGTCATTTACGGGTTGTTCAAGCACAAATGGTCTTAGGGAATAATTGATAACACAAAAAGATGTTATGGAGAAGCTAGTTTAAATCTACGATTGACTATTCTGATTAGAAAGAACTGCTCAACTTTACTCTAAACAACCAGAAAGCCAAAAGGCTTATAGTGATTCCTTGACTGGACATATTTATATACTGTAACAAACATGAATCATCCACATGACAAGCATGAGATCCTTCACAGCAATCCAACTAGAGATATAATGTTAAAAAGGTTTTGACCTTTTGACCTCTAATGACCCCAAATGACCTTTGACCTCCACAAAAGACAATAAGGATCATCTACTCTATATGGGCAATCCACCTGCTACATATGAGATCCCTCACAGTTATCCTTCTTGAGATATAGTGTTTAGAAGATTTTGACCTTTTGACCTTTTGACCTCTGGTGACCCCAAATGACCTCTGACTCCATCAAAAACAAAAGGGATCGTCTACTTACTATGGGCAATCCACATGCTAAGTATGAAATCCCTCACAGGTACCCTTCTGGAGATATCATGTTTGCAAGATTTTGACCTCTGGTGACCCCAAATGACCTTTGACCGCCACAAAATACACTAGGGACCATCTACTCAATATTGTCAATCCACATGCTAAGTATGAGATCCCTCACAGTTATGCTTCTAGGGATATAGTGTTTACAAGATTTTGACCTTTTGATCTGGTGACCCCAAATGACCTTTCACCTTTCATATGATAGAGGAATTGTAGAGAAGATAGTTTGAAAAGGGTACAAAAATACATCATCTAAAACCAGCCTTCTATCAGAGCAGAGGTTAGTTTGCTTATGCACTTCAGAAGCAGCTAGTACACTGCACAAGTGGCCTGTGAGACTATCTTTGTTCTCATAAAAGGTGTAGTTGGTGAATATCAGACTTCTGAAAAGACATGAAATACAATTCACCCATTAGTCATAGTCTACACTAAGAGAACATAGTACTGAATGGCACTAAGGTAGTTTGTATAAAGGATGTGATGAAAGCTTTGTTGTGTTGATCAATGAGTTGCCAGCAAAAGGAAACTGAATTCTCTTTTCAACTCTGGCCGTGATACTACATTCGAAGTTTCATACTCTTTACCAGGTCAATGAAGAAAAGATCATGGGCCAGCCTTTCATCTTGAGCAAAGCCAGCCAACTGTGGTTGAGATGGAGGGAGAGGAGGGGGAGATTATTTTAACTTTTCAAATTAGACAAAAACAATCTTTGGCCGGTTGCTGATTTTGTGTCATTGATGCTCTAGTACACCATTGAAACATTACATTTTAAACCCAATAAATCATTAAAATCAACAGAAAAACTTAAACGAATCTTACAAACCTCCATTTTATCAGCATGCATCTGTACCAGCCGAGAAACTCTCACTCTTTTACCCGTCCTGGTGTTGTAAAGGTAGTTGCCTTTTTGAAATTTACCTTGATAAACTCTCATGTATGTCAGCTGTCCAAACTTACCAGCCTATATCGACAGAAAAATGGTTCCAATTAATCTTTGAGAACAGTTTACTCAAGCATTTGGATAATAATCTGGCTCTGTGAGTTATTCTGTGTGCAATTGTTTTTTCTCTTTCACTATGTAGCATGCTTTCTGGTAAGCTATTGGACTAGGACATGTACAATACATTTCATTTACACAGGGAAGTGGGAATTTCAAAAGTGTTTTGAGAAGTGGATGTATTGACAGCAAATGAACAGTGTAATTTTCCTACCATTTTACCATCCAGCCTACGCATTTTATAAATTGTACGACTGAATGCTCACAGTGTGTCAACGCCACACTACTTTTGCATATAACACGTACCTATTATTTTCCAATGTTTTCTAATCATTTTTCACACACATATT
>WURT03006228.1:0-16695 GCA_009936505.3 Holothuria glaberrima
ATTGACATGCGTCCTCCAGTTACACGGCTCAGTGCTAGCGATGAGATAAGCAACTCCGTGGATTGCCCTCTTGTTTATATATTTGATGGTATCAACATATATTTAGTGATATTATCAAATTATTCGATGATAGTTTCAAAAAATTGCTCATATCAACATTTATCTGCTGAAAACAGTTTAGAACTAAAAAATGTAGTTACTGGAATCGTAACCACGAATTATTGAAACGTATTGGTACGCCTACTATGTGGCAAATTTTTACTTAACCTAATGGTATTTATCGCAGATTTCACAAGGAAGTATTGAACTGAAAAAGAAATCACGTGATAGCGAATATACAATACATGCGATATCTCTGATTATGAACTGCTTCAGATAATGTGTCACAATGAAACTGTAACGTGACTTGATCCTGTGTAACCACAATATGTTTTATGAGAAGCTGTCGTTTCCATAAACATAACAGCTGACAAATTAAATTCTTTTGCTGATATCGATTATTGAGTTGCTAAGAGTATCGGATAATATCCCAGAATCGAAAACAATCTTACTGTGCATGTGCTGTCTATTTTAGTAAGGCAAACAAAAGTGCTGACGTCACATGAAACACGTCAGTCCTCCTATAACAATGCATGGTTTTGTGGTATTGCTTAGTGCTCGTATTGTTTAATTTCTGTTTAACACGATC
The DNA here is from genome assembly GCA_009936505.3 of Holothuria glaberrima. Taxonomy (NCBI): domain Eukaryota; kingdom Metazoa; phylum Echinodermata; class Holothuroidea; order Aspidochirotida; family Holothuriidae; genus Holothuria; species Holothuria glaberrima. The sequence continues at coordinate 689 of WURT03006228.1, forward strand.
ACAATACACAGAGGTGCTAGAGGAGACAAATAATAAAAATTTTACATAATGAAAGACGGGCTTATATGATATGCTTTTTCAAATACTAAGAGGAAGTGTAGGCCTAATCTTTTGACCAGAATTGCTCTTTTTTGGAAAAGGGAAGTGCTTTCAGGGTCACTATTGTAAGAATGCTTCATCCCTGATTCTTTTTTTGTGAAACCGTGCCCTTTTGAAAGTGTCAACGGGAAGAGTTCTTTACTACCTTGCGTCAACCATGAAAAGTGACTATTGTGTGGTAGTACACGAATTGTATCTACATTTTTGCCACGTTACCCCACGTTCTGGGTTGTGTGCGTGTTAGTAATTTTTCTCGTATTGTAGCAACGGCAATTCGCTCATATAGGCCTATACTTCTCTTTGCAGGAATTTCGATAATAACGTGTTAGAGGAAGCATTCCTATTGCCTCCCTCCTTACGTTCTTTGTAAGTATTTAGTTAAAAATACCAACACATTCTAGGCGTTTACTTTTACTAAAATAAGATATCTTACGGGGTCGTCGGAAGGAAATGAAAAGTGGTAAAGTACACGTTGGGTGTCTTTGTACGATGCTGCTGGACGTGAGGCTCTTCAGACTGTGGGATCAAGGGGTATGGTTTAGGGCCCCGCTAGAGTCCAGGGGCAACGTTTTGGTGTGGTCAGGATGGATAGGCCCCGGATGATATGAGTATTAGCAAGGGCGGCGATCATGGGGAAAGGGAGGAGACGGTTCCCCAAATAATTTGGTAAGGAGACGGACTCCATAGTTGGGCAAGGACCCATAATAGGCCTGTTTGCAGATATCTGACATTATGAGACATAGTCCCTTCGTATAATATTGTTGAGGGTGACGGATTATGTTTAAAATTCCTAAAAAGCGTAATATTTACCAATGTTTGATAGAATATATAGGCTAACACTTCTGATAACTCATATAATCAAAGTGCAATGTGGTTGAGGGGACCGAATACCTGTTGCCCATCTCATTTTTTCTTTGTCAACGACCGAAATATTTTGCAAATTTTTCGGCACGCCTTTCGCAAAATATTACCACATACATACCTGGTGATAATTACTAAGACATTCATGGATGCACACCAGCAAATATTACATACAGATGCATATTCAAGCCTTCAAATTAAAGAAGTAAATTGGGATATCTTCATGCATCTTGCGAGTTGCCCCCAGCATCATAAAATTAATCTAGTGCCTAAGGAAATGAACTGGATTTTGTCAAATATTTGACTAAATTTGATTCAAAATTTTCTACAAATCTAATGGAATTACACTTTTTTTGTGTGTTTGTGCCCCTATCGATAAGATTCTTTTTCTGTTTTAACCGCACATTTTTAGATAAATGATTCCCCAGCATTTGCATGGATGCTGTGACACTTAGTGGCGCCGGCACTGGGGCATGGGGCGCGTGCCCCACTCGATTTCTGAAAAATAATTTCGAAAAATTTCAAATGATCCCAATAGGCGTTAAAGCTGTAGATTTTTTTAGGGGTAGGGTGAGGTGTGTTTCCGACCTAGTGATGGGTCTATTGTAATCTTTTTTATCACGAATGTTTCTCAAACTATCAAAATTTTTGCAAATCCTTTCCGAACTGCCAACATTTCTGAGCTCTCCGCGCTCTTCAAAACTAACCACAATGTTGTTCATTTATATCAATATCTTCCGATAGCAACTCCCAGAGAAGCACAACAGAAAAAGTTGAAAGCTGTTTACGAATTACCAGGTAAAAGACTGGCTTTTTGAGTAGCATTTAGGTTTGTTGGGCAGTTGAAAGTGTCGCGATGCAGAGCCTGATTGCAGGTTGTGCCATCATGATGGTAATCTTATTTAATGAAAATTTCGGGGCACTTCGTGCACATGCGTCACGGTTTGCTCTCCATCTCATTACATAGAACTACACAACACTTTCCGAAAAACAGATACATCTCCAAACATCTGTAAAAACCTAGCATCAATATGGGATCTTTCAATCTAATTTGTAACATGATGTTGAAGTTTGAAAGTACGTATTTGCCGTTATGCATTTTTTAAAATTTTTACCTAGCCCTTCGCTCACAGCCTGCAGCCATTATCCGTATAGATGGTGATTGCTAATACACTTACAACTGAAAAAGCATTCTGAAATGCGCTTGTTAGTCCTTCACCCCTTTTGCTATACCTATCAGTGAAGTCTTATATCACCTCCCTGCATCTATACTCTCCTTCCCGCCCAATCACAATTGCTGGAAGCTTTCAGTCTAGATTAACATTCAAAATTAGTAAAAATAAGATAGTTGTATAGTGCTCGGACGTCAGGTAATTAGCAATATGTCTTTGCCCCCATTTTATATAATTAATCCAGAGCTTATAAGATTCCCTATACATGTATCCGACAGGCTTAGATGCCCTTTTATAATACAAAAATGAAGGAAAGGAAAACTTTCTTAACAGTCCAAGAATATTTCTGTGGACTCCACGCACGTATTTTGGGGTAAAAACTTTTCCCGAACAGAAGGCAGTAGGCTACAGTAGCCACGGGAGGGGGCGCTTCAGGAAGATCTCCTCTCTCACGTAACCAAAACTTTGAACTCACTAATCGATATTTTCCAGCCATATAGGATCAGTTCCAAACATGTCCCAAAGAAAGCACCATTTTGCATCTAAGCAGCCTTGAATTAATAGAAATTTCTTAAAAGGGCAGGGGGATACATGTTACCCATAGATCTTTTCCCCAGGATGGCACCTTTATTTAGTGACAAAGGAAGGATCTCAATGTTGTATACAGACTTAGTGGCGCATTAACAAAGATGCAATTTACGCAGACTTGGGGTAGTTTAGATGGCATTACGACATCATCTGTAGTGCCCCCCTCCAGTCCCAAATTCTGGTAGCGCCACTAGTGATTTTAACATATCCCCGCCTACAGAATCCGTCTTACAGATTGAAAACGTATCACGATGCATATTTCTATAGGCGCTTCGCATGCAAATATCATCAGTGCATCGGTGCCCTTGCATGCAGTTGCGGCGCCAGGGTGTTTTGATAAGGGTGGCAAAGCATGGGGTGAGTTATCGCTGTCATGGGGAGAGGTCTAAGGCACCTCCTCTTTGAGAAATTTTTGTTTATTTAAGGCTGCGTAGATGAAAATGATTCTGTCGTTGGTACATCTTTGAACTGATCATATGTGACTGGAATTTGTTGATAATTTACTGAATTTTAATTTTTAAAGGGAGAAAAAGGGCGGTCCGGGGAAGGGTCTAAGAAGACGAGGTTTCCCCCTCCCCTTTGAGAATTTTTTGTTAATTTAAGGTTGCTCGGATACAAAATGGTGTGTAAAAGAGGAGAGGAGCCTTTTTTGTCTAAAAGAAGGGTATGTTGTCACCAAACCTCCTGAACCCCCCCCCCCCCATTGGATAATTTACTGCCTTCCAGGGCTGCAACATCTGAGTCTGGACACGGACTCGATTCCAGTCTCCAGTCCATTTTTCGCCGGACCCGGAATTGGCCCGGAATTGGCCGGGCATTAGCTCAGGTGGACTCGGACTCGCAAAAGTACGTGCGAGAGATCCACAAAAACATTCTTGAACTATTACGAAAATTTTCCTTGCTTCATTTGCGCATTATACTGTTATAAAAGGGTATCTAAAGGCTGCAAACACCGGAAAAGGGCCTTCTGAGAGCTCTGGATTAGTTTTATGGATCAGAGCCCCCCCCCCCTTCTCTTTACTTCTTCTTTTTCTTTGGCTTCCTCCTTTCTTCTCTTTCGTTTTCTCCTTTTCTTCTATTCCATTTCCTTCTCTTTTCCCTTTTCTTTCAAATGATAAAGGGCGGTCGTTTACACATTACGGCAATCCCCGAAAATCTCCATAAACGAGTATCCTTTTGGCTTAGCTGTTACATCTGCATGCATCTGGCAGAGTTAAAACAGATATCCTGACCTAATTCCTGACTTTAAAGATATGAACTCTGCAGTATTAGGCTTAATTTTCTGATCAATAACGTTATTTGGTAGAAAATTTCGTGAATTTGAGATTACTTAAATGATGTATCAAGGAAGCTTTTACAGCAGGCATTTCTTGTGGAAAATGATGCATGGTAAACTTGTTATAGGCCTTTCAGTATTGTATTACAACCGACACATGGTTACATGTGTGCCCTAAAGGAGTTCATAAGTGCTTTTGGATATTCACTGTATTATTGAAATCATTTTCAATTAACAGAATCGAAGTGTTTTATTTCAGAGGCCATTTTAACAAACTCATAAGGCATTTGAGAAAACTTGTGAGAAAGTCCATTTCAAATGAGCTATTTCTAAGCCCAAAATTTTCTTAGCACTTCTTAACTACCTTACCTATTGTGGATCTTTCCTTAGATCAGTGCTTGTAGTTCCCAAAAACCGAAATATCAAGGCGTCAAAAATTTGCAAACTACACGCAACATTAGAATAATTAGAGGAGGCAGTTAGTCAAATGCCCAACGTTCGTTCTTAAGTTTCCAATAGTTCTAAGATCGCAAATCTCAGCTTCCTTCCAGCCAATCAAAATTCAAAGTTCGTGATATATATCGACATGGAGTGATCACGCTGGTAGCCTTCCTGAGTAGGCCTCTACGAAGTTATTAATTGACATATGACCTCGTAAGCTTAATAAGGTATGAGGCGCATTATGGCAATAGTGTATATGGAATACTAATCCTGCATCCACGTAAACAATGAAGAAAACAGGAAACGTTACGCTTACGGTAGGGATTGCAAGCTTCAGATATTTTGTAACGAACAATTTAACTATTAATATTATGAAAGCTAGGTGACATAATGCAACACCTCACTCCACCCCCTACAAATTTATTTGTCTTAAAACGTTATTTAGACGATTTTATTTTGGGGTCTAAAAACCATAGGGGAAAATGCCCCCTCCCTGCCCTTTTTTGCAAGGGACCCTTGCATTGTTCCGTTTCGTCTTTTCTTGTCAAAGCTAGGTTATAAAAACTTGAAAAGTGTCGTTTTGACAAGCACCTATTCACTGCCACCCATGTAACCGAATGACAGCAAATCTACAGTGAGATGGCCGAAAGAACCTTAATTTTGAAGTCCATCCCCAGCAGTTGTCATACGTTCTCCTCCCATTAAGTTTCCGACGGCCCTCGCATCCTGTTGCACTATAGCTGTACACTGCTGTTAACTGATGTTATAAGAAGATTGTGAAATGTATTCGCCTTTATTACAAAGAAAATGTTAACTTTTTCCTTCATTACCAATCTTTATTCTGTAGCTTCTTAAAAAATTAATATTTGGTAGTATCTTGTTTGAGTCATTTTCTCGTCAACCATGTGACAAAAACGTCGTGGTTCTTGTCATCTCATCGCTCGGTGAGGAGGATGAGATACTGTAGTTACTTTGCCTGTTGGGCTGTATACGGCACTGCCAGCTGAAATAGCAACCGTTGCTATGGTAACAGTTAATTTTCCCAAGTTACTAGTCTGGGGCTAACCCATAAGCCTTTTTGAAGTATGGCTGATATGCACATCGTCCATAGAGGGCTCACTTCGAAGTGGGTATACCAAAACAAAGCTGGCCGCCACCAATGCATGATGTGTGTGTGTGTCTGGACCAGGCTTGGGTGGCATTATAATTATGTGCCGGGGTTTTATCACTATTGGTTTGGTCTCTATGACCAGCTAGGCTTGACCGGTTTCTGTTGCTTTGGCCCAAATTATGGCTTAACTTCATCAGTAGCGAACCGTTGAAAAGGTTTAGGTAAAGAATCGACCTTGTGTCATGAGCGGACAATATAGAAAAGTAACAACTGAATAATTTCTCGTAGATCCCGTAGAATGTCGCTTTGACAGCGCAACTTAAACTTATCATGGAGACCTTACATTAGCCGTGACAAGACCTTGGAAATTCATATTTGTGGGGTGAAGAAAATGCCATTTATTTGTATGGCCCGTCCGTAACATTATAATTTAATTAGTTTGACGTAGACTGTGACAATTCCCGGCGGGGCGGGGTCGCCTTTGTTAACAGTGGCAAAGAAGGGAATAAAGCGGTAGTATCTTACGATCCCTCTAAAGGTCACATTTATTGAAAATCACTCTTTTTACAATAACTCCATGAAGAAACAGCCCATAGACATGAAACTTCCCACATATAAAAAACGTGTCTATTGCTACCAAAGTATGTGGTTGTCATGGCAACCAATGTTAAAGGTCACGTGACGGAAGGGAAAATACATGTTAAAGTAAAAATTTGTTACATGAACTCCAGCTTGTGGGCCAGACCGATTCTATTCAAAATTTGTGGCCGATTCTATTCAAAATTTGTGGGAAGGTATCCCATTGTTGAAACTTTGTGAATGAATGAATGAAAAGGTGACGCCAATTTTTTTTCGGTCCAGCCGTTAAGTAGCAGTTTTCAAGATGATAGAATGTTTTTTCGACCTTCTGTCACGTGACCTTTGACCTTGGTTGCCATGGTAACCATATAATATGTTAGTACTCGACACGTTTATCATATGTCTGAAGTGTTTTGTAAGTGGGATGTTTCCTTCTGGAATTATACTAAAATTGTTTCTAGCAAACCCTGGAAGAAGAGATCAAAGGTCAGAGGTCAGATTTAAAGGTCAGAGGCCAAAGGTCAAATTATACAGAAATCATTTTTCTGGCTACAGTTCCAAGAGAAAACATAGCACAGACAGGAAACTTGAGATGTATAATAGGAACCACAATTAAGTTCTACCGTAATGTTGTGTTATCATGGCAACCGATATTAAAGATCTCACGACAAAGGGTCAAAGGTGTTATTTAGTTTTAAAAATGGTATCAGTTGGCTGTACTGATTTTCTTCAAACTTGGTGAATTGGTGTCCTAAAGTGGGCAATTTAGTCTCGTAGAACTCAGTCGTAAATCAACGATGTTGAAATGTTTTCCCATATGAATGATGTTCATTAGTGATGTAAGTCGATATTTGTTAAGAGCTGTTTGTTAAGATATTACAAGCAAGATAATGAACTTCTATACCGACATTGCTATGGAAAGTGACTCCTCATGGAGACGCAAACAAACATCGGGACGGAAGTATCAATTTGACATGCACGTAATTGAAACCAGCAATAGCCATAAGCGTAAAAGACGAAGAACGCATTAATCAATAGAACTTATGCATATGATGTCACAGAACAGAAAGTGCTACCTCCTTCGAAGGAAAAGCGCGTATCGTTGCAATTTACACCAACAAATGCAGACAGCTGATTTGTCAACCAATCATATACGCGCGTAATTGAACTACACGTGCGTGCAAATCCACGCCGTTCATGCACGAGTGCTTCATTGTTTTCCTCTAAATTGACGTCAGGGTGACGTCAATGCATAAGGTCTATTATGCAGAACTTTACAAGAAAAACTTGGTGAGCCTGCGCGTGGTATACACATAGAATACATTTCTGTTGGTGTATTTATCTTAATTATACTTGACGCGCACTATACTGCGCGTTATAAAACGAGGCTGCACAAATTGCTTCCCCTTCACGGGAGTAAGTGCATAAGAAATCAACGCAGTCTTTAGGAGTGGTCCATCATATTCTTACGGTAGGGCGTGGGACCGCACTATGAATACCGTCTCGATACGCAATGACTGCGTGACATTGATGATAACAACGTAAATGACAGTGTAGACGCCGTTGTTACTAGTACTGGCCTTCCATTCCAATGTTGTGCATACTAACGCGCGCAAGCATACACATATTATGTGCACAGATTTCCTGCATAGTGCATAAAAGATGTCCTTTTTGTACAACAACAAAAGGGCGTGTGTAGGGAAGCCAACACGCGCGTAGAAGCCTTCAGTGGGGTGGTACTGATGATCGCGCGTCTCCTGTTTTGAAGGGCAAGATCGCCCGCCTGTTTGGTTTTGAAGAGCATGCCACTGTAATTTCTATGATTATGCCGTGCACGTGTACGGTAAATAGTAAATAGGCGTACTGTAAGTGAGTTTTGTCCTTCAGTGCCTCGTAATCCAGGGATTGTTTACACTCCAGTAGTGCAGCGAGTAAAAAGTGTTTCCATATGGTCACACTGAAGTCAGTTGTTGTTTACACTACAAGGGTGCTAGAGTAACGGAAAGACCCGGATGCTGACCGACCGACCCCATATACATGCAGAATACATTTCTTTGTGTATTTATCTTAAATATAATGGACGCGTGCTACTTAGCTCGTTTAACTTCTCACGTGCTCAAAGCGGAAAGGAACTAGCACGTTCGTTTCCCGATCACGCGGAAGTGTGCGTCAAGTATACCGGGTAAAAAGCACAGAGAATTGTATTCGGCGCGTATACAACGCTCACGCAAGCCTCACTATCCTAACAATGGCATTTTCTGTAATACGTGCCTATTATTGCACGCTCATCACCGAATAGAAAAGGGCGTATGTCTAATCAACACTTTCGCCCTGATATTGGCGTCTCCATGAGGAGTCAACTTACGTAAAAGTATCTGTTGGGGAGTTTGGTATCTATGGGTGCGTTTTTGTCAACTGTTAGTTTTAGTTTTTGATTGCCAGATCTATTGTGACGTCACCCGACTGACGCATTCGCCATGGTAATCATCTAACAGAACTAACAGCCTCAACTGTTGTTAGCTTTGTTAGAACTAGGCCACGCCTACTAACAGTCGGCAAAAACGCACCCTATGCTTATGTTTGGATTCCACATTGACGTGCGTCCTCCAGTTATATGGCTCAGTGCGTGTGCTAGCGATGAGATAAGCAACTCCGTGGATTGCCCTCTTGTTGTAATTGTATTTTACAGTGGAGCACAAGACAACAGGATCAAGGACTCTGACTTATTTTTCAAACATTGCGACAAGCTCAAGTATGTGTAAGTTTGTTTGGTTTTTAATATTTGTCAGAAGTAATTCAGTTGAATTTCCTTTCTTTTTTGAATTATTTTATGGCTAGTGCCGTCTTTATGTCAATTTTGGCTGAAGTCACTTGTAAACATTCTTAATTCATTAACGTGTACTGCTACAATTATCTGTAACAGAACACTCCAAAAAAATCACATCGAAGAACTCCCTGGTCCAGGTTTAAGGAACTGTTCAAAAACGGAAATAATGTAAGTTACTCTCTAAACACTGTCATAAGTAGTTAGAAACCGTCGGCTAAACTTATTATGAATCATTGTATTATTTAAGCGGCGCCATATAGAATAGACATACAGGATTGGAATTTGAAACAAAGAAGTCATACAACTCGGTGAATTTCATACTTCATCCATCTGTCCATGGACAGGTCGTAATAACGTGCTACTAATTTCATCTAAGAACAATTTTTTACTCTTTTATCTTAACTTACCAGTCACAAAAAATGAACTTTGGTCTGAATAGAATTTATTGGCAGATTGATATGATGTCACAGAACAAAATTGCACCCTCTGCAAAGGTAAGCGAGTATCATTGCAACTTGCGACAACAAAATGCAAACATCGCGTACAATTACCACGTCGTGCACGTGTGTACAGCATGTGTGGCCAGTCATGTACCATATCTCACGGGGTTCATTGTTTGTCCTCTAAAATGACGTCAATCATAAAGTCCATTATTGAGTTAGTCGGTAAGTTGATTTTCATTCGTGGTCACTCAGGGCCATAAAATTGCCTTCTCGCAAAACCGAAACTGGTCATTATGATTATTTTTATTATTTAAACTATTGTGATTATTGCCATGATTATGATCAGGCCAACTGTGATTACTGTGCCTATTAAATATTTCTGTGGTTTATATTGTGCTTACACTAAGACCTAAGTGATAAAGACTTGTTTTCATTGGAAGGAATCTCGACGACAACAACATCCGTGTTATTCGGAAGAACAGCCTGCACAGCTTTCCTAATCTGAAAGAGTTGTAAGTTGTCGACACCTGTATGATGCGCCTAGCGTGTCATAAGTCCTGAAATCGGACGTATACCAAACAAAATTGACATATGTCAGTTTCTCGTGATCTGATTGAATAAAATCGATATATGTCCAAATAAATCGACATATATCAGGTTTGTCGTAGCCTACTCCAATTGGACAAAGATAGTAATCTGTTTCTTCTCAGTGCTCTGACTGGAAAAAATTCACATATGTACAATTTAATCGTACATATGTCTAATTAAATCCACATATGTCTGTATGTAAGATTTTCTCATACTCTCATTGGGAAAGTATTGTCACCTGCTCCTTTCTATTGCCCTGATTGGACAAAACTGACGTAAGTACAGTTTAATTGTGCATGTGTCCATTTAATCCGACATATTTATAGGTTTCCCGTACTTTCATTGGACAAAGATGCATCATTTGTTGTTTCCCGGTGCTTTGAAAGGCAAGCCAGTAGTTACGCAAAGTACTGAAGGGGGTGGGGCGTAGGGCAAGAGCGAGATAGCGATAGCTCCGTCTCTATGGAGAATGGGCAGAAGCTCGGTGTAAGGCAGATTCTTAAGGAAAATTTCGGTTATTTTTGTGGATATTGAAATACAAGTTCTCATGCAGAAACGGGCCCAGCTCCTGACTTCCCACTAGAAAAGCACCGGAACACCTATATGGTTTTTCCAAAATTATTTTCAGAAGTCGGTGAGATGTATGTGAATTTAATTCAACATACGTTGATTTCAGGACTTATTGCACAGTAGGCATACCATACACGCATTATTTGACTCTTGTAAAGGTTTTCTGAAGAACCAGGGAGTTGTTCCCTAGACGAATTATCCCACAGAGCTCTTGCAAATCTTTGCTTCTGTTCACATGGGATAATGATCCTGAGTCGTCGCAATAAGGCGAATTGGTTATCAAGACCACAGTTGCATTCACACGGAGGAGCAAACCAGTGATCAAGATGACAAGCACCGACCGTGTCATGAAATAATTCTCAAACTCCCACTGGCTTTTTTGTAAAAAGTTAGCCATGTTGGCTATTATCAAGTTCAAATATAGTCTTTCAGGTAATAGGCCGGGCTGCAGCGCCCGAGCCTCCGAACACAGACTCGAGTCTGCTTTTACTGGACTCGGAATTGGTCCGGAATGGTCTGCGGGACTCGAACTCGGAGCCGATTCCAGCCGAGTACACAATAATGAAGTTTTATTGATGTTACTTAAAGATACATTTTTATGCACAATTTAATACATGAATGGTCGGACAGTCAATTAAATTATAGGGTGGACCACACTGTAAAATTGACTCCTAAAAATTACCTTTGTAATAAAATCTACCTAAAAAACATTTGTATGGTTCTGTCACATCATCAAACGGCCAAACTCGGAATTGGCCCGGAATGGTGGCCATTGGAATAAGTATTGGCTCGGAGTTGGACTAGCTGGCCCTAGTTATGCCAAGAGGTAAATGAGGAACGCAAGATCTCATAAAATACACCATGCTGTGCGTACGTACTGCTCTTCTCTGTAGAAGCGTCCACGCGGAATACCGTCATGGCAGGTGACTTGTAAAATTGTACTGCTCCCGATGTATAAACAGCGGGACATTTGAAAATAAACAGATAATTAAGTCGAAGGAACCATGAACTCGCAGTTTTGGGGTGATGTGAGAACGACCTCGTGATCTTGATGCCACTTACAGGCGCGTTACAGGGAGGATTTGATCACGGTGTGATAACGAGCGCTTTATCTAATGACGTGCTTGCACGTTATCCCATGTGAACACAGTGTGCGTATTTTCGCAATATAATTTTATAGCTGTATACCAGAGTATGATGGTTATGTAGGTCAGATTTACACCCACGATGTGTTCAGCATCTCAGTGAAGAATGTCATGTTGTACAGAAAAATAAGAAAAAATCCTTGAAGAAGTGCAATTTTAATTCATGTCAGTATCAAATTCTTTTAAACAGCTTTTATGTTATTGACACTTAATTTCAAAAAAGGTTTCAGTCTTTTCTTTTTTTTTTTACAGATCAGTTACTGGAAATAAAGATCTCGCAGTAATTGAAGATTTTGCTTTTTCAAATATATGCGGAAAACTTGAATCACTGTAAGTGTAAATGTTTGTAGACATATTGGATTTTTATGGAATGGATCTCATGCCATGGTCGTCTGTCTATTTGCCTGTCTGTTCGTTCGTCCGTCCTTCGTCCTATCCGTTCGTCCGTTTTAGTTTCGTATTGTATAACTATTCATGCTTCCAGGTTGATGCCAATAAAGGGCACTTTCCTTATCACGTCAGGACAGTATTTTTTAGTTTCGTTGAGAGTCACAGTGAGTACGACGATGTAGTGTTCTTCTGACGGTGGTCAGCCACTCGGACTATTTTACCTGTTTTGCTCTCAAGGACATTGGCTTAAGGGAAGACTTTCAATCAGTTGCGCCGCCAGAATCTGGTGATGGGGGCACCACAGATGATGTTGCAATGCCATATCAGTCGCCTCAAGTCTGCGTAAAATGCATTTTTAAATGCTCTTCCACTTTTTCGTATACAGCAGTGGGGATTCTTTCTTTGTCACTAAGCTCTGGATTAATTATTTAAAATGGGGCAATGACGTAATGCTTGTTACCTGACATCCAAATGATAATATAGATATGACGCCGAAAACTTTACAGCTATCGTATTTTTACCAATTTTGAACAACAATCCAGACTAACAGCTTCCAGCGAAGGGGATTGGGCGGGAGGGAGATAATAGGTGCACGAAAGTGATTTTGGACCCTACTGATAGGTGTAGCAAAAGGGATGAAGGTGAAACAAGCGCGTTTCAGAATGCTTTTTTTGTCGAAAGTGTATTGAAAATGAACATCTGTACCGATAATGGCTGAGCGCGGAGCGCTCGGTAAAAATTTTTGGAAAATGAATAACCGACGGCAAATACAACACATCATGCTGCAAATTAGATTGAACGATCCAATATTGATCTGAGGCGCCACTGCTTTCAATTGGGGCGAGAAAAGGTAGAAAGCAGGCACTTTGGCCCGAAAATTAGAGCCTATGCAAAAAGCGTCTGTCATACTTGCAAAACATGTGGGGTTGTGAGGACGTTTGTTTTCCTGTTTGGGTTGAGAGGGTGGCAGGGGTTAGTATGTGGCACTTATGGTCGGAGCTCCACCATAGGTTGACACATAGGTTACAAGGTAAGTATTTACCAACTACCTCCCATATCACATTAAATAGCAAATGCTTTGAAGGTTACATCAAGTATGAAAAAGAACTATACTTCAAGGAAAAGTGAATTTCAATGTGACGGGAGTGACACTTCTCACTCTCCACCAGTTTGCTCCGAAAAGAGCGTACATAAAATATATTTCCTCCCGAGTGGGGATTCAGCGCTCTCGCCCCCATCTGACTATCTTTAAGAAGAGCGAACCCTCAGAACCACCCATAAATTTCTGGGTTTTCAATTACTTGTAGAGGTACCGTTTTCATAGTCTGGTTTCATACAGACCCAATAATGTTAGGACCCATCCCCTCCCCTTATCCAGGAAGCGGTGGGGGATAAAGGGATAAAGCTTCCCAGTGAAAATGTGGTGGGGCAGAAGTATGCTTCCCTTAAAGGCATCTTCAGCCCCCCCCCTCCAGTCGAGAATAGTTTCCCACGCGTGCACGAGGAAGGGCACTATCAAATATCAGAAAACCTGGATCATTTATGTTAATAAAGACTACCCATCTGAAAGTTACTTCCACGCATCCACACAGCAAGCTCCCTGATCAGAGGATAACTAATGAGATGTTTAAAGTATGTGTTTTGAAAATGTGAGTTAATACCCATGATATGTAATACGACACAATGGAACTAAGTTGAAATTTTTTCATCCTTCAATTATGTTCATGTCAACAAGCGATATTTTGTGTGACCAATGATGTGAAAGAATTGCAATTTTGTTAGATCACATGACTAATCGGTCATTAGAATGTCGCTGAGAGATGTAGAAAACGTTGCCCGTAGTGCGAAAGGGCTTGCGATATTTCTATCGTGTCGTATCGAATCATGAAACAGGCTTAGCCTTTTACAATTTTTCACCTCTCAGTGATGTTCCAGTGCCTGATGAGTCATGTGACCTAAAAAGGGCAATCCTTTTTTTTTCTGATTGTCACATAAAATCGCTCGGTGACAAAAGAGCGAAAGGTGAAGTTATTTCAACTTAGTTTTATCGCGAAGTGTCGCGTTGCGTCGTATCTCCCTATTGTTATAGGCCTAGTAGGCATATCTTTACATCAGAACTTTAACGTGACTTCAATATCATTCATTTCAGATATCTCTTGTCACTACATTCTTTGAAAGAGCTGCCAGCTAATTTACTCACTGGCTGCAAGAATCTTGATTCATTGTAAGTCTAGCTTACCTCGTGGTATGCGATTAAGTGCAGCTGTAAAAGCTAGCATCTGCGCATGTCTGTTGTTGCCTGTACTGTCCCCAGAGTAAGATCTGTTCCTTTTCATGTGTTATTGTCTCTTATCTATGTACTGTATGTAATGCGTACCAGAAGTAAGAGAATCTATGCAGACGTAATTCCATAAAAAGAAGTCCAATGTGAGTCCAGTGTTTTGGACAGAGGCCCGGGCCCAATTGGAAACGTTGGCATAAAGATGTACTCGTATAATCTTTTCATAGCCTAGTTATTTTCACATAGCTGTCAAGGTATTTCTTGAGGCTTCCGGGGGCTCGCTTCAGTTGGTTCACTTTGAAATATTGAGGTAAAGCATGACTTCTTTTCAATTGCTTGCTAATGAAGCATGTTTGTCTTATGGTCACATCAGTGTGACTCACTGGCTACAAACGACCACAGTAAGAGGACTGAGTCTTTTTTTAAACGGTGAGTTGTGCTCCCTAGTTTTAAATATCAAGTGATATGTTACAGCTTTAATCATTTCAGGAAACTGGAGTGGTCCGGATTGACAAGCATTGACCGAAAACTCCTAGCACCAGTAGGGACATTGTACAAATTGTGAGTATTTTGGTTACCGCCCGGGAGACTAAAGGTCCGGGAGACCGAAAGTGAATGAGGGTTCGCTAGACCATAAGTTCACTTTGGACTTATTCTACCTTTTCAACCGTCCCATAAGTTCAGAAAGAGTCCCATAGGTTTACTACGGCGTCCCATAAGTTCATTTCAAAAGTCCCATAAGTTCATATTGATGTCCCATAAGTTCAAATGGGTGTCCCACAAATTCAATAAATGTCTCATAAGTTCAGAAGAGGTCCAATAAGCTCAAAAAGGTCCCATAAGTTCAAACGGTTCAAAACCCTATTGTTTTATAGTAGAGGTTTAGGTATCTGAGGTCACCCTGCAGAATTCAAACACCGAAAACTTGTTTACATCAATGGTTCTCAACCATTTTTAGCCTAGCGCCCTTTCCCCTAATGCAGCGGGGAAAACGCCCCTTCAAAGGGCGACGATTTGTTTTGAATATTGGGGGAAATGACCCGATTTTCAAATCAATTATTGTATGTAAATCAAATTCAATGGGTGATTTCTCAAAAATTGAAGAAACATGTCACCATGTCCCACGGGATCGCAGCCCATGGCCCCCTCCATTTCATAACATAGAGCAACCGCGAATAACTCAAAGAAATCAATAAACGCATGCGTTAAAATGAAGGGTACTGTACATGCATCGATTGGGCCCGGCCCAGGGTAGTAAAAAGGGATGCGGGTCTTCCGTTTGTGGTCGACATTAATCCTCCATCCGTAGTTTAAGAAGGGTGATACCTTGATTTGGGTAAGGGGCTGCGAAGCTCATTTTTAGAAGTTGGTACACTAAAAATTGTCAGCACAAGAGTGAAGCATTTGACTATCTTCTAATTATCTAAAAGCCTTGAACGGTCACTAAAGAGATTGCAAAAATCTGATCTGGACTACTTTGTATGATATCTGTTAGTGTAATGGCTGCTGTCTTTTGGGCTACAGAAGAGGGATTGGCTTTTGGGTGGAAATGAAGAATTTGTTAGTTAGTTAGATGAGGTTTAACAGCCCAGTTTCCAACCAATTGGTTCAAGTCGAGCCGGCCACGGCCTTTTTT
>WURT03006238.1:0-16694 GCA_009936505.3 Holothuria glaberrima
CTTACAAATTGATCCCCTGCTCGGGGTCAGATCCGGATCTGATCGCCTGCTCGTACTCAAGTGGGAACACACTCTATGATTCCACAGCACCAAAGACAAAATTTGTAAAAGACATCAGATGATACTTGGCTAATATTACTTTGGCTCACATTTCCAAGTATGATGGGGGAAACAGCTTATATTCTTGAAGAATTATATTGCCAGTGACATATGGAAATTGTGTACATTTAACTTCAATAAGCACATGATATAGTACAAACCAAAATATTGTAAGAAGCACAAAAAACTCACTGTTGCTACTAAAACTCAAAACTATCACTGCACTTGGCAATGTACTCATATTACATCCTTGGTCAAGTTGTGATACTGACATTGTTTGGATAACAAGCAAGGATCAACCTTCTTATACAACAGGTGTTTACAGCAGCACATATGAAACCAATGTGAAGTCCAATACACCTGTACTTCAGTATGACAGAAACTACACTGGTACTGTATTCTGCACATGATAATACTTAGAGGAGAGGTCATATTTTTAGATTTAGCCAATTTTTCCACATAAATTTAGGGTGTCTGCTCTTCCTTTTAATTAAAGCACAATATGAAAAGTATGCAGTCGTCCCAACATTTGCTTTGAAAAATCAGCAAACTCTCGCAAATCTCCTCTTATTGCTTTACAAGCACCTCTGAAGACGTTTTGAACATAAAACTATTACAAACAATAGGTAAAGCAAGGGGAAATTTTCCTTGAACTTCACAATTCACTTACAAAAAATATTGTCACATGATTAAAATAGGCCATTCATGAACTAGAGTGATGGGGCATGCTAACTCTGTTTGGGGTGATTGCATTTTCCCTTTAAAGTAAGGTCTGCTTTAAAGTACAGTTACTCTTAGTATGTATACATACATGGATATAGGTAGACAGACGTACAGTAGCGACTTTATATGAAT
Organism: Holothuria glaberrima; assembly: GCA_009936505.3. Classification (NCBI taxonomy): domain Eukaryota; kingdom Metazoa; phylum Echinodermata; class Holothuroidea; order Aspidochirotida; family Holothuriidae; genus Holothuria; species Holothuria glaberrima. The sequence goes on from WURT03006238.1 coordinate 955, forward strand.
GAGTCAGTCAATGCTGTATTAAATAGTCCCTCAAAGACTTTAGGCCTTTAGAAGGTCTTTGAGCAATATGTAGTTGGTCTTTGAGCAATATGTAGTTGGTCTTTGAGCAATACGTAGTTGGTCTTCGAGCAATATGTAGTTGGTCTTTGAGCAATATGTAGTTAGTTAGATGGGGTTTTACGCCTCAACTTATAACTCTCTTGGTTTAATCTAGCGGCGGCGCCCACTGCCTTTTTTCCAGTTGAGGGGCACTGGATTGTTTTTCCTTACTCCATTGCTTATACAGACACATCGGCAGTAGGTTCCATTTTTTAAGTCTTTGGTATGACTCGACCTGGGAATCGAACCTGGGCCTCTCGCGTGAGAGGCGGATGCTCTGTGTAGAGTGGGTGCACAGTACAGTATGTGCACCTACAACTTTACTTGTAAACACATTTACCTTCATGAAAATTTTCACTGGAGTGGTCTTCCCTGCCAGTGAGGACACTAAAGTTGTAGCTTTACCTAAATTTACAAACATATGTTCATTATTATAAAGTATTTGACTTTTCAAAATTAGATACAGTAGGTCAATGCTAAGTAGACTTAAAATTGCACCTTACAATTAATGCCCATTAATTTTTGAAGAATAGCATGACGAGGTGATTTGAGCAGGAAGCGAATGCTGACGTAAAACCAGAAAGCCCAAAGGCTTAGTGATTCCTAGCCAAAAGGGGGATGTTGATCCCTCAAATTTACACTTCTTGACTACATCATTTTTAAGGATGCCTTCGCAATTTGCGTCCTCTGACCTTACATGACCTTCGAACCCCACCAAAACTTAAATAACAAAAAATTAAAAAAAAAAGTCTTAGAAGAGATTTCATTTGTCTACATGCCTCCTTTCATTTAATGTCATGTTTAGTTTTTGACCTCTGGTGACCTCAAATGACTTGTCACCTCCACCAAAAACAAAAGGGTTCCTCCTCTCAATATGGCATGTCTATAGAAGTATGAATAGCTTCTGTCCTTCCCACCTTTATGTATCATATGTTAACAAGAATTTTAGTTTTTGACCTTGATTCCTAGGTTTTGGGTCTTTGACCTCTGTTGACCTCAAATGACCTTGCCCTTCACCAAAAACAATAGGGTTCTTCCTCTCAACATGACACATCCATATACCAAATATGAAAAGTGTCGGTCATTCCTATCTCCAAAAATCACGATTGTAAGTTTTTCGGTCTCTGACCTCTGGTGACCTCAAATGACTTTTGACCTCCACCAAAAACAAGTTAAACAATAGGGTTCTTCCTCTCAACATGACAAATCTATATACCAAATATGAAAAGTGTCGGTCATTCCTATCTTGAGATATCGCAATTACACGGAGTGTCACAAACACACAGACATACGGTACATGCACACATACACATGACATCACCATCGCAGAGATTCCTTGCCTGCCTTCGGCAAGGAATCAAAAAGGTTTTAAGGCTTACATTTCACACCTAAACAGTACCAATATCTACAAATTTCATCTAAAATTTACCAATACTAATCAAGTAATGCTGAGTAATAATATGTGTTCCAGCAAATCAGTTCAAGTAATGTTTTTTTCAGTAATTGCTTAAAGAAAGGGTTTAAGCAAAAATTCATTTTTCATTTAGGAAAGAGGAAAATCTACACAATTTGGTAAAACTTCCATTCACATCGAACATGTATTGTATACTCCAGATGTCAGCAAATGAAGTTACTACATTTGTGACCCAAAGTGAGCTTGGGGCAAGCATAGACTCTGCAGAATCTGTTTGGAGATATTTTACTCCCTCTGTTGTAAGACCTTTAGTTCTTGCTATTCAGTGAGATTGTTTTCTCCCCTCACTATGCGTCCTCCTCACAGGGTGGCTGTTGATCTCAGGATAGGCACAGATTTGTGATTAAGCACAACTTTTGTGAGATTTTTTGCAAAGGCACAGACGAGAGGGTTAAAGAATTCGCCTAAAAAGACTTTGCAAAGTCTAGGGCAAGCAGGGGTTATATCACTTCCTCACATTGATAAGGAATGCTTTGTTTCCTTTGTTTTTTCGGCCTATTGTGTTGACCTTGAAGGTAACAGGGATAGGACATCCCCATGGGGAATGTAAAGTTTGTAATTTTCCCATGCCTCTCATGGAATCACATTCCGATAACATGGAATTGTTGAGGAGAAAATTGGTTGTAAAGTTTAAAGAAAAACAAAAGAATACTCATTATGTGAGGCTATGATGTCATATGTGCTTGCTTCAAGTTAACTTTGTGTTGAAGATGTGACAACTTCAACTGCTGATATCTTGAGAACCACACATTGGATTTCAATGATAATTTCAACAGATTGCTTAGAATAAGTACCCCTCTACCATATCAAAACTCGATTTGAACATAGACCCTTCTTTAATGAAAAACTGTGCAAGTTTTTGTTTTTATTTAAATAACCTTTTCAATATGTATAATCTAAAATCAGAATGGTCCAATTGATCATAACTACAAACTAAACTATGCAAAAAGTCTGTTGTAAATTTTACCTTGCATATTTATATTTTTCCTTCATCAGATAACTTTTGCATGAGTTTTCTTGCATTATTCCACAGCCCTTAGCCTTACAGCCAATTAGTCCTGAGGGCTATTTTAAGCAGATAGGTCATTGGTACTAGTACTGTACAGCCAATTTAATTGGTACTGCAGTCTGCTGATCCTTTGTGCATAGAATGCACTGGTGGACTAATGGGCAGTAGGCTACTTCTAATGGGATAGTTATTGTGAGGCCAATGTTTGGCTCCAGCTACCATTTTGTAGCACTAATGACTAGGCCTATAGGAACAAATGGGCAGTACAGTGCACTACCAACAGGCTGTTTTACAAACTTTTACAAGCAAGCTGTAGCCTGACCAACTGGATTTAAACACTAAAGCAGGGACCACAGAGACAGTGGGGGGGGGGGACTTTAACCCCTTCACTTTTTCTGCTGTGGGCATTTGTAGCCACCTTAAACTGGAAACTGAGGCTTTATTTTCTTGAACATATTAGGCCGCTTCAATGACTAGCCTCACTTCGAAATTGCAGGCCCTGTAGTCCCTGTGAAAGACCATAGGTTTGTGGGAACAATGGACTGTAGGACTATAACTTTAGATTTCTCCCTTTTACTTAGACTGCTTTTTTTATCTTCTACAGTATATTTTGCTGTTCCAAACTTGAGTCCTGAGGAGAATTCTGTCCCTTTCTTCCCGAGTCCCAGGTCCTTGACCTGCACAATGTATACACTGTAGGCATCAACAAGTACTACTTTTTGGTATTTTTGTCTAAATAACAATCTTTATTTTTCAAATTTAGCAAAGCAACTGTGTGACCTATGCTTCTTTTGATCACAAAATTATTTGAAACACCTGATGATACCCATAGAAAACCTGCTCCTGGTTTATTTCATAACTTTGGTCTAGGCCTATGACTGCAACAATTTAATGTGCAGCTTGCGTAGCAAATTTCTCTCCTTCAGTTCTGTGATAAAGCCCACAGAGGACTCAGACCAGTGAATGTGGGAAAGGAGGAGGGGGGGAGGGGAAGTAAGAACTCACAAGAATATTAAACACAAACGGATCACACAAACATAGCGACATACTCCCATCTTAAAAGTGGTAGCCTATATTACTATGATACAGCTGGCATTACCATGATGCCTATTGCGTCACCCTCTGCTAATTTCTTTGACTAAATGTGAATACAGCAGCCACAGACAAACTCATACATATAGAGGCTTTACAATCCATAATCAGAAAACCGTAGGGAGATGTTCATGCCAAGTAAAGTGTTACAGCAACACACAGTATTCATCATCCTTGAATAAAAACTCCAGATTTATTGTATAGTTAATGTGATTACTTCAGTAGCTCAACTGTCACTAGCACATCAATTAGTATTAATCTACTACACCTGGGCCATTTTCATATGGGGTTAAGATTGATTTTAATTTTCATTTCAATAGGACAATAACATGACAGATCAACCTTAAGATAGACTGTAACTCTTAATGAAACGGGGCTAGGGCTGTAATTTAGCACTTATCCTATCACAGTTTGCTATATATATACTATATCAGCAACAAATGTCATGTAAGTCTCCTTCAGTTACAAAGTGGTAGGTCTATACTGAGCCAATATGGACTGTCATTCATCATTGAAACATAAAAATGAAAAAACAATTATCATTGGAAAGCATACAAAATTCAAAGTAATATTTTTTCACTATGGCGGCTGGGCCTACATGAAATGCAATTGTTCGACATTTATCACTTTAATTGGGCCTACCAAGAATATTTTGGCTAACCAACATTTGGCTTTTAAATTGTCTGATCGTGGGACAACCTGCAAATTTCCTTAAAAATCCAGCATACACACTAACCCCAGAATGGCTGACGTTAAAAGACACTTGGTTTAGGTACAGTAGCTTAGGCCTATACATTTAACTTCAACTTCAACTGTATACGTTGCAGAGACCCATAGGGCATGATGGCAACGGTGAGAGAGGCGACTAGCAGCAGGCCAAGCGACGCTTGTAAGTAGGCTTAACTTTTAGTGCCTGGTTTAGGCCTAGACTACATTGAGTTCAGGAAGGCCTAGGATTAAGCTATGCTTGACTCACATCTAAAGGAAAGGATTCGACCTGTGCATGTGTGTAGCAGACGGCTTAAGTGAAGAAGGAACCTGCTAGGCGCTCATTTTCTTCACAATGTCTTTCCCCACTTCGCGTCTTCCTCCAACTTACCTTCTCATTACATTGATCCACCATTCCAAACCAAGAAATGCAACTTAACCTTGCCAGACTGCCAGGATGGGTTTACAAGAGTTACCCTGCACAAGTACTGCTGGTAAGCATGTATGTTTCTCTAACCCGAATTTTGTGTACCAACGTACGTACGAAACCTAACTGTACAATTGGTTCCGAAAAAGTGGAAGATCACTTCCGTATTCTTTTACAGTCATATGCGTGCCTCTTCTTTTGTGTTCCCGCTAACTCTTTGATGCAAAGTTGGTGAACCGTAATCAACCGATCGAGATGACATTATTCGTTGATAGCAGATATTTGATACTTCAAAGGCGGATGAATATGTTTGATCTAACTGTCTATGTCAACTTCGCGTAAAGAAAAAAAAAAAAAGAGAAAAAAAGAGATAAATTACTTTCAATTCGAAAAAGATATTTTTTGACGTGGGCGTAGTCTTTTCAGCTTTGTATCAACATGAAGGGACTGCGGAGTGCAGACAATTTTTGATAATGATAGTGATAATGGCACAGTTTATTTCCATCCATTTGAAGTACACGACACATACTGTAACAGAGAGACAATGGTAAATATATACATATTTACATTAAACATATTTTATGTTTGTCTTGAACAAATTTTTGCAAATGGTAGACGCGTACTTGATAACCAGTAGCGTTAGTTTAGTGATATATATGGGCGGCGATGGGGGTGGGGTGGGGGTGGGGTGGGTGGGGTGGGTGGCTGGGGATATGGGATGGGGAGGATACTAAACATTATATCCCCTACCCCAACACCGCCCCCCATGAAATCAAGCTGGCAGATTCGGAAATCAGAACACTTTACCTTTTCTACTACTTTTTACGTACTGCCTATTTACTATTTTAAGAAATACTTCTAACAGTCGTCGTAGTATATCACGTTGCAAAGTCTGGAATTCGGGCCATTTCAGGTGATCTATGGGTATTTTTGGCTAAAATTTTCTTTGGACGCCCGCGCCAACAGATGGTGGCGCTCCGCTTATATAGCCTGCCACTGACTCCCCCCTCCCCCCCCCCCACGTTCAAAGACGGATCGCCGCACATGGCTATTTAAATAGCAACTGGAACATAGCCTATCCCTTAGTGTAGGTACCAAACAAGCACGTATTGCGTTACCGGGGTTTTGCCGTTTTGGCGCCATAGAAAGGAGGAAGGCGTTCAAGCCAGGCAATAACTTTGTGAAGGAGCTCTTGGAGTTGGCAATTTCCTCGTGAAGCCTTACCGGAGAACTTGGGCAATTCGGTGCCATGCAAGAGCTTTCTCCAGCAGAATGATTCTGTAGGTAACCACGTACGTTGTCAAGGATGGAGGGCCTGAGTGTAAGAGGGATGGGGCTGGGGGTGGCAGTGGGTGAGATTCATCCCTCTCTTGGTTCAAGAGCGTACAAAATAACGCCCCAATAGTACCAGGCTATCTTTACCTCGCAAACTACTCCAGCACGCCTAGTATATGACTGTTCGTAATGGGTAACGTTTGAATGTCAAAATGGGGCAAATTATAACCAACATTACCAAAATGTATTTCAAACTGTCACTTTTTTTGAGTATTTCGCGAGTAGTACCCTTCTAAATATAAACTGGTCACGTTGTGATTTCGGGGGTGGTGTAGTGCCCGCATCTTATGCCATTCGAAAGTAGTAAAATGCTTTGAGATTCTAGTTCCAACAATTTTGCAAAATAACTCAGAGCTTCTGGAACTTTCCACTTAGAGCCCATCAAGGGATCCAAGGAGAGTTCCTGCATGGACTCCATACACGACGGCACTATTCTGATACTGCCGCTTAATCCGGCACGTACTGGCCCGCACCTCTAGTGACACCCGGTGTCAAAGACTTAGTGTGTTCTGATTTTTCGAACAAATCCTAGGTACGTGCTTGCCCATAGACCTTTGGTGGGGGAGGGGTGGCGGAAATCAAGCCCGTAGCCAAGAGGGCCAAGGGGCGAAGTCTCCCTGAATATTTCCCCCTAGAAATTTTCAAGTTGCCATTGACTTGATACATTTTTAAACATTCGACCCCTGAATTTTTTTCGCCCCTCCTGAAAGCTTTTTTGGCCCCTTCAGTCTCTTTTCTGGCTACTGGCCTGGGGGTGGGGGATTAAGTTCTAATTTTAGGAACGAGTGACCACTAACCATATTTGGGCTTTGCAATAGTTTATCCACGTTTATTACAGATTCTGCACCACGTTGGCTGCACTCCTTATAGGCCTACTTATGCGCTAACTTTATTTTATTTCATTTATTTAACTTTTATTCGACCCCTGCTGCGAAGGTGCAATATTAGTAGGGAAGGAGAAAGGAAAGGTGGGAAATGCCCTGGCCAGGTTTGTGAGAGGAGCCCTAGGATATTTGCAAACTTTTGGGCGGTATCAGAAGAGACCTGATATGAAGTCAGGTGGCTACCAAAAGTGGGAATTTAAAGGGATTTCCAGAGACAAAATTCAGTAAACTCATAAAATGCAGAAAATTTTTCTCTTTTAGGAGGTGAAAACCGAATCTCAATAGCTTGCAGCATTTGGAAGATATTAATTTTAAAAGATATGCAATTTTTTCTCAAGATAAAGTGCATTATGGGAAATCTGTGATGTCATCGCGGTACATTAATTTGACATAGCATTGAATTTCTTTATGATATTAATACTGCTGTAGAGAATATTTAGCAACTTTGTTATGCCCTGTATATGGTGTAGATTTGTGCTAAATCTACATGGAAAAATATTCAAACATTCCAACAGTATCAAATTTCAAGGACAAACAGGACATTAAATTATAAAGAAAAACAAAAGGAATCTGAGGCAATGTGCCCACTTTACATAACAATCTGTGACCTTGATGAGAACTGGAGGTATTTTTAGAGAAAAATAAGCACTCTTTAAAGGAATTTCCAGAGACAAAATTCAGTTAGTTCAAAAAATGCAGAAAATTGTTCTCTTTTAGGAGGTGAAAACCGCATCTCAATAGCTTGCAGCGTTTGGAAGAAACAAATTTTCAAAAAAATGAAATTTTTCTCAAGAAGTGCATTATTGGAAATCTGTGATGTCATCGCGGCACATTAATTTGACATAGAATTGAATTTCTTTATGATATTAATGCCGCTTTAGGGAATATTTAGCAACTTTGTTTGTTATGTCCTACATATGATGTAGATTTGTGCTGAATTTACATGAGAACATATTCAAACATTCCAACAGTATCAAATTTCAAGGACAAACAGGACATTCAATTATAAAGAAAAACAAAGGGAATCTGAGGCAATGTGCCCACTTTACATAACAATCTGTGACATTGATGAGAACTGGAGGTATTTTTTGCCAAAAATAACCACTCTTTAATATGAGATATCTCGAGTTAGGAAAAGAGTATTGCTACGGGGTCTGGAAGGCATGAATTGTAAAATTTTCCTCTGTCACATGAGACCCTTGTGAAATGCCACTGGAAAATGCCTTTAATAGGAGATATCTTGAGTTAGGAAAAGAGTATTGCTACGGGATTTGGAGGGCACGAATTGGAAAAATTTCTCTTTCACATGAGACCCTTGTGAAATGCCACTGGAAAATGCCTTTAAGTTAGGCTATACTTTTGAACAACAAAAAAAATTTGTCATAGTAAATAGACTTACATAATAAATCGGTGAGAATAGGGATCAGTGACAGGCTTGACTAATCACAACGAAAAATATTCTCATGAATCAAAGTTGGGCCACTCAGGGAAAAAGTTGATTTGGGGTAAATTTTGTTAATTGTGATAAGCTTATACTGCAAAGATTTAAGGTATAAATAGACCCAATTGCATGTGTAATTATTTCATATTTCCCATTTCTCCCTTTCTTTTTATATTTTTCGACCGATGCACTTGAGTTCTTGGAGATTGCATGGTTTCGAGATCCTGATGGGAGTGTTCTCACCATTTAGCGGCGTTGCCGCGGTTGTCATGCCTGTAAACTGACAAGTTGTTCAAAAGTTTTCCAAAACCCTGCCAGCGAGAAAAGGGAGTTTCCCGAATTTGGGGCTGTAACCACCAGCCAATAGCTCTAACGCTCATGCATGTAAATTTTATCTTCCGAATTGAATCTCAGCATCATTACACGAATCGTACACGGTACACTATACTGAATGTAAGTTTGTTGGTCCACAGTGGAAGGTGAGAAGTTTATTACCCTGTGGCATACCCATACTATTTGCCAGGAGGGACCTTAAATTCTTTAACTTCGTGAAACCATCTAAGCGGATCTCCACCATCAGTTTGTGCACAGCGTACAAAAAACTTAAATCAGGCTTAAATAACTTCTAAATCACCAGAAACGACATCAAAGTCTTTCAAGTAGTCATAGACGTATAGAAAACAAGGGGTGGGGGACGGGAGTGACCCTAGCCTGGAGAGTGCAGGGAGACACTTCTTTCCGCCCGCTCTGTCAACTTGGTATTGCTACTGTAAGTTATATTGCCTGCAACCCGCCGTTTTTGAATAAAGTCACAATTTTTCCTGTAGGCCTATACATTTCAAACTTAGGGCATTACTTTATACTAAAAACTTCTTCTCGAATGTTCAGGTAGCCATACACAGGAAAAGTCCCTCCACCTCAGATTTTGCTTGAAGCGAAGCCTTACGATTTACCTTTTGAAAGTGTTTTAAAGGTCTAACGCATGAGATCTCAAGCATGAAGAAAGTTTACAAGGTCTGGATAGTATCATTTCCTGCAATCTGGGAGCCATTTTGTGGGACAATTTTCTGGGTACGCGCGCCATTTCATGCTGGCTTTTCGCTTAGAGGCCACTGACCCATATATATATTTTTTCAACCCTCCTGTAAAAATACATTCCCCATGATAACCATGTAGATGTAATATTTTGACTTAAGTAAAAAAAAGATCATTATGACCTTTACTTCACATATATTATTCGATTGAGAATGCTTAAAGTTTAATTTTAATGTCGACAAGTTTGCAAGCACTACAAAGGGGGCTTATTCCTCGGTCCCCACGAGTTCGTTGCTCTTAGTCACACTCTCTGGGGTGTGAAGAGCAGCGTCTCCATTATTAATTATAGAACTCATGCAATTTGGACGATCATCTTAATTTTGCTCCTTAGTGAACTGAGAAAGTATGCGCGATTGAAACCGAGGCAGTGGGGCCAGCCCCACCCCTTGCATAACCAGTTGGTGCAAACATAGACGGAAATTCCGGGGTAGTGGGAAATACCCCCCCTTCTTTTTGGTGATGCTCCCATTGACTTTAACATGTTCACTGTCATCAGGTCATCAAGTGGTTTACTCCTGGGATAGAAAAAAAGAGAGAAAAAAGGAAACAATTCTTAACAAATGCACTATCGTGAAGTTTGTAAATTTTATTTTGGCTATAAGCTAGTATCCTTGAAATTCAAAAAGACAGAGAGTTCATTCTTTTTATACTCCCCCACCCCGCCTCGCCTCCCTCACATACCTCTGGACATTCACGCGTCTGCCTCTATGCCTCGCCGCTTCCCGGGAATCCCGCACACTCTGCTGCATTGATGTTTAGGAAAACATAAGTTGGGTTAAATCAGTAATATGTACTTTTTGTCACTAGTTTTTACTTCTCTGTATGTAATGTATCAAGTATTGACTAACTCTATGGTAAGTTAATTTCAGGGGTGTACACAGGATTTTACTTTCGTTTCTATTTTTTATCAGGTCAAAACTTGGAGAGTTCAAACTTCGACTCACAGCCATATAACTTAGGAATAGCCTAATATAAGGCTCTGCTTCGACTCTAGCTAGAGCGCCACCACCTATAGTGCGTAACAAAAAAAAAAAAAAAAAAAAAAAAAATCGGGAAATACCACAGAGGAATGATGGAAATAACATTTACGTACCAGACCTCGCTTCACACTCCCTCGTCGCCATTTGGGAGAGTTTTGAAAATGGAACATTTTTGAAAGAAAAATTTCAGTCTGCTAAAACGTTATTTCGGTAGCACCATTCTACGTCTATTCAGACTGTGTTGTGAATAATTTTGCCTTAAGCCGGCTGCCCACTTAGCGACCAACGGCTTGCGAGCTCTTGCGATTCCTTGCGAGTTCCTGCGACCTCGAAAGATCGCTAGTGTGAGAGGGTTTGCTCGCAAGGGGTCGCAAGAACTCGCAAGAGGTCGTAGCTAGCAAGCCATGATCGCAAGAGCTCGCAAGGTTTTAAATATGTTTAAAAATCTTGCGACCGTCGCAAGAGCTCGCAAGAGGTCATAAGTCGATCGCATAGTGTGAAAGGGTGGTCGTAAGAACTCGCAAGAGGTCGCAAGGTTTTGCTGCACGAAAATTGCAAATCTCTAGGCAAATCGAAGAAACTGGTAATTTTGGAAAGTTCCCGCCGGTAAGACGGCGTATGTCATCTTATTGTGTCCGAAATAGAGGCTCTCCACTTACTGTGAAAACTGTTGAGGATGTCCCTTCTTTTCCTAGTCAAGCAAATCTGCAAGAGAATTTGAGCGGTACCAGTTGCGTGTTTCATTAAAATATAGGGACAAAATTGAGAGCGTATATACGGGACTAGAAAAAGAGGTCTTAGCAAAACACACCTTCCCATTTTCATGGTTTTCACCTTTGACACCTGCAACCATCTTCATTTGGGAATTGAAACCAATTTCATTTTCATACAAAATCAGTTTGAAATACTATGTTTTAGTTTCGTACTTTGGGATTTAGTCTTGACCTAGTCAAAAGGTTCACGTTAATTAGTATGTAGCCTACCCTGGATCTCATCCACCAAAGGGTGAGCTTCACAATGTGGGGAAAGGTATTCTTGTTATCCTGTTTATGAAAAGGTGCTTAAAAATAGGTCTAGTGTACCCAGCTCTGCAAGCCCGTAGTCCCTATATAAAATACTAAAACTTACTTTTGGCTTAGTTCATTCGGGTCGGTTCTGCAGGGGGTAGGGAGGGTTTTAGCCCCAAAACCTTTTCTAAGCACACACCCCAAACTTGGGCAAAATTTTGTGTATACGTTAGTAGTGATGTGTTCATATCTACATATATTTCACCCCTAAGGTAAGATTTTACCCTTCACTCCACCCTCTTTTGACGGCTATCTTTCTGGCTACGTTTTCTGAAAATGGTCTTCAAATTTGAAAGATGAAAGATATATAGGCCTAAGAAAAGATCTTGTATAGGCTAGGTGTGTAGGGATTTTTCAAAAAGTCCAGTAGGAGTGCCCTCTTTATGGAAAAATTCTTCAAGTACAAATAAACATGTTGCTAGGAAACGGAGTGTAATCACCAGACGAACTGTAGCAGGGATGGTAGCCCTCAGCTCATTCTGGTACATTTCTTCTAGATCCTTGGTCCAACCTTATTCAACAACTCCTGGAGGATTTCTGGGCAACCTCTCTGGAATGACACGTATCAAGGTATGCCCTCGGTAGCCAGTTCCTGTATGGGGTATCAAAGTCAGTGGCGTAGCTAGAGGCTTTGGTGCCCAGGTGCAAGAGTAGGCAATTGCGCCCCCAGTTATAATTATAATATCGTAAAATAATTGTTATTGGTTGTGTAGGCTTTAAGCATATCTGCACCGTACCATGCACTGTAAAAATAAGCAGAGGGTGGCGCCAGGATTTGACCGATGGGGGTAAGCTCACCGAAGGGGGGGGGGGCAACAACCCCATGCTCCGACTAAGGCGATGAGTTGCCAAAAGAGAAGAGAAACGTAAAATTTTCGCCGCGCTAAGCGCTCCGAAAAATTTTGACCTATTTTGGCAAAAATTTGAAAACTTGAGACTGTGCTTGAAGTAAATTTGAAAAATTTGGGGTTTTTCGAAGGAAAAGTGGAAAATTTCGGGTCTTCATTGAAGTTCTCGATCCAGTCGAAACTCAGAACTCCCTGTTTGACACCTGATTGAAGTGTGCCACGAAGGAGGCATCGAATTCGTGGTTATTTGAAATTTAACTCACCTTCAGTGGAACCTCGGGGTAGGTATCATTCCACACCTTTCAAAATATACAGCCTTGGAACTCTGCACTGAAGTACCCGAATTTTCCGTGACATGTAGTCATTACAGAAATGGATAAAAAAGAGAGAAAGCGGTCGAAATGGACTGAAAAGAAATCACAATCTATAAATTTGAGGGTGGAGTTGACTTAGTGGTTGAGTGTACTTCCTTGCACACTAGAGGTCCCCGGATCAAATCCCAGTGGTACCACTTGGAAATTTTCCGGGGACTGGAATTTACTTGTTCAGCATAGCTGTTCACAGTGATGTTGAGGAGGTTCAAATTGGTGAATTTAATTGGGTATCTGATTGTCCGTTTCAGGAAGTTGTTCGATTCAGGTAGTTTTGATCTTTGCTCGGTTCAGCTGTCGAGCAGTGGTGCTGAGCAAGGAACCTCCACCCCTCCCAGCCTTTGGGAGAGTGGCTAAAGACTGGAAGACTGGTGATACACTCACGTCCGTCCGTCGGATGGGGACGTTAAATGGCGATCCCGGGAGCAAGATTGGGAGCAATTAGTACACGCCTGCCTCGTTAACCTATAAGCACTAGTCGAAAAGAGAAGGCGAATCTCGCCGGTGTTCATCCACGCTCACTCTGGTATAGGGTACTCGATGAGCCAATTGGCTTCCTGACCCTCAAACGTTACACCTAAATTTGCCAATAAAAACAGGTACATTCAAGTTCTTATCAGTAACTGGAAAATATTCATGCTTGACAACATACATCTAAAAAGTGCTCACTTTTTTACTCTCATTCTTCCATTTCAGCGCCCTCCACACCCGGTGCCCGGGGCACGTGCCACCCCTTGACTCCCTCTAGCTACGCCACTGATCATAGAGGCCGAATATTTCCCACCTCAGGAGCGAAGGACGAACCCAGAAGACGGTGGTTTATGTACAAATAATACAAAATTCAGGCAAAAATTAGCATGACAGCACCTATATGGTCGCAAGAAGTCGCTAGGTGTGAGAGCAATTAGCTCGCAACCGGTCGCAAGCGCAGATGATCGCAAGAGCTCGCAAGAAAAGGCGGTCGCAAGAGCTCGCAAGGAAGCGCAAGAGCTCGCAAGTGGGCAGCCGGCTTACGCCCTCCCCTTCATTTGTGACTATAAAGATCTCAAAATACTTGGCACGACATCGGTAGCGGAAAAATCATGTCCAACAATCCACAACCCCCTGTAAAAATTCTGGCCACACGAATGCTCTGGGGTCTACTTGCAACATTGCAACTCTGAGGTTAAGTTAAAGGGCTGTGGCGTTCCCCCAAATACATCTGGGAATAGCCCTATGTAGTTCTAAATATCACTGGTGACTATACGTTGATTGACATTCATTCCAACAATAGCCCTACTTGTTGATCAATGATGATATGTACAGGCCGTTGTGTTTTCAATTAACCCACACACAGTTGTGTGTCAATACGACCTCGAATAATTTAAACTCATTGGAGGCTACTGAGGCTCTGTCTTAAAGGGAAATATTGCGTTTAATATGCACCAAAATTGCATATGAAGAAGATATCTTAAATCATTATTAAATCATTCGGTCTCATCAGTAAACTCTAGCAACAGCTTTATTTTCTCAAAATATTATGCATTACAAGAGTAACAGGTGTTGCATCATTTGAATTTTGGAAAGTTTGGTTGAACAAATTAATTTGTGCAACAAATAACTAAACTACTTCCTGTGAGAGCCTTATTTATTGAAAAGAAATCTACCGTACTGCCTTATATTGAATTGTCTATTATTCTGTATCTATTTATATTTCTTTAAAAAATTATGAAATATTCCTGTCCAACAAACATAATATACCCTTTAGCTGTTTAGGAGGTGTACTAGACAGGTGTTTTTGTTTTAATTGGACAAGGAACTGGAAGTAAACTTTGCAGGAAGAATATTTATTGTCTGGGTGAGATTATAGAGCCTTTAACAACTTGAGAAAATGTTACTTTACAGGCTTCGCTTGTGAATAATGACAAGTTCCTTGCACATCAATAATCTCGGCATCCCTGACGTTGAGCAAACGTGATTCTTCTACAATACTAATACTTCAACTTTTAAACCGTCTCAAGTCACTCTCTAATCGGCGAAATTGAGCTGCCGTTCCAAAAGCGCTCAAGATGACCCCATTGGACGTATAGCTCGTCTAGTAGTTAAGATCATTCGTCCCCTTGGGCAGATCGTCCCCGACCATCCACTCAAGATGTGCATCATCCCCAGGATTATCATTTATCCAGGTTAAATCATCCCGCATGGCTTAAGCTATTTCAAGTGTACCGTGCACAAGCACAATGATAATAACAAGAACACTTCCCGGGTTTCAGTTCATAGTTTCAACGAAAATAGATGAAACTATTTTCCTGCCGCATGCTTTGAGACTCGGCTCCTTATGTAAATGCAATGGAGGGGTAAAACTGAAAGAATCGCATAATGATGACAAGTTATTCTACACTAGCAGGCCACAGCTACAAAGGACTCAAGAAGGATTAATATTTACTATGCCCTACATTTTGTCACAGCTATGATCTAAGTGACTGGCGCTTATCGTCCATCCCATGCAAGTGATTTTTTAAGTTTTGTTCTACAAATCTGACTGTCTGAGGAAAGGGTTACTTCCGACGTGAATGCCAGAAAAGAGTTGACACGATACCCGCTCTTTATGCAAATATTTCAGCCCATATCCCAAGAGGAAGAATGCAAAGATTGTCTTCAATTAATATTAACACATAAAATGAAGTGACGGAAATGACGACGAAGTAGTTAACCCAAATCTTACGTAAACGTTTAGGGGTTATGTTTCAATCTTCACACTCTAAAAACAGAAGAATGAAATTCACTCCAAAAAGAGTGAATTAAGGGACCACTTCTATGGAAGAGTGAATTTCACCCGGAGTGGAATGAAAATTCACTCCAAATAGAGCGACACTTCATACACATGGAATGAAATATCGCTCTATTTGGAGTGAATTTTCATTCCACTCC
>WURT03006249.1:0-16694 GCA_009936505.3 Holothuria glaberrima
AGTATCGTACTACCATCATGAGGGAAAGATATATTGGAAATCACAAAATGTTTCTGTTTTGAACTTGTGATGCAGTACTGTTGCCAACAATGTCTTCGAAAAAGCCAAATTACTGCACCAAGCTATCCTCAGTGCCTGCAGTACTCATCACTAAAAGCATAGTACAGACTTTCTCATAATCAGTCAACTGTCTGTTCGGCAAGACAGGATGAAGCAAAACCATGCATTCATGAGCTACACATTCATACCATCACCTATCAAAGTCTGGTATATGCAACTCGGTACTATACATGAGTAGATCTGCAGATTTGAAAGGAGATTAAAAGAAAAATCCATTTCTGCAAATCAGCTTCCAAAATCTGCACTGGACACACACTGTGACTAAATGAAGTAAGGAAGGTACAATGTAAATCCAAAGATGTTTTGCAATGTTGCCAACTTGTCACCAGAGTCGACCCCTCTGAACTGGTAAATTTAAGAGACTCTCTGTTGGTATTAACTGGCGCAGCTCTCTTTAGCTGAAACGCATGTTTATACCAAATGAAAAAAGCAACGGGAAGAGCTAATTTCTGTTATAATTATTTTGCACTTCAGATACATATTAAGTTTTAAGAAGGACAAGCTTGGTGACCACATGAATTGCTGCGATATACAGTTGAGGAGACATAACTTATAGAAACACCGTGTGTAGATTGCTCTGGTGCACTTTGAGGAACATGCATACAGGGGTACTTCAATATTTTCTCATTTTTTTTCTGAAAGACTTATTTTGAGATACATGGCTAATTGGGTATGTTACATACAGATATATTATTATATGTTGTATAAATAGAGACGGTTGCATGTACAGCAGGATTACTGTAGCTCTTTAAAGATTTTTATTTAAATGTTTTTTATTTATTTTGTCTACAGCTCGTTGGCACTGAGACTTTGGAGCAGGGGGCATCTATACAGGGGCTTGCCCCTCTGGTTGAAGAATATAATAACTACACTCTTCCAGAGGTTGGTAGACTAGACATTGTCAAAACTGAAGTACCCCCCCCCCCGTTGAACGATCCAGCATAGGCTACAAAGGTATAACATACAGTATAGGTATTCATATTCAGAAGGATGAACTGTGGGTCTATATAATTGTCCATTTTAACATAATTACCCATATAGTGCCTGGTGCGTAAATGCTAAAGGACTATATGCGATTTACTTTAACGCGTACTCATGTGATGTGCGCAATAGTCAGTAGGATAGTAGGCATGTTGCAGTTTCACGTGTGAAAATAGAGCCTCCATGTACGTTTTGTGTACAGTTTACGCGTGTTGGCTGTATTTTCACGTGTGAATTGTTTCATTTTTGACATGCAGATCGTACATACTGTAGTTTCACGTGTGAAAATGGAGGCCCACGTGCGTTGTTTGTACGGTTCACGCGTTTTGGCTGTATTTTCACGTGCGTAAGTAAAGCCCCTATGTGCGTTTTTTGTGGAAATTGATGTGCGTATTTACTGCAATACGCGCATTTCAATATGCGTTTTTTTAACTGAAGTGCGTATTCTTTCAGTTTTAAGTGCGTTTAAGCCGGCGTTTTCACGTAAGTTTTGTTTCATTTTTCACGCGTAGAACGTACAACCCACACTTTCACGTGTGAAAATAGTGCTTTCATTTTGTGTAAAGGTAGTGCACCCAGATACATTCGTAAACGTAAACAATAACAAATACGGTCCCCGCACCTATGGGTTAGTTAGTTAGATGAGGTTTAACGGCCCAGTTTACAACCAACTGGTTCCAGTCGAGCTGGCCACGTCCTTTTTTCCAGTTGTGGCTCACTGGCTTGTTTTCCCTTAGTCCATTGCTTATCAAGCACAACGGCAGAAAGTTCCATTTTTAAAGTCTTTGGTATGACTTGACCTGGGAATCGAACCCGGGCCTCCCGCGTGAGAGGCGGATGCTCTAACCACTAGACCAAACACGCGGTTCCCGTACATATGGGAGCTATATAATCTTCGTAATAAGCGATTTGTCTGCCCTAGAGTGTCGTCAGTAGCAACTAATGTGCCTCGCAAAGATAACAGATATCTGGCTAATAACTTCCATTCAATACGTTTGTATCATCTTCAAAACAAAGGAACCTCTAGGACAAAAGTCCTATCGTTGCCCTGAAATAATGTGGACCGTGATGTGCTCGAACGGCAGCGGTGTTCCTATGCTGGGTATTTCTCAAAGCATCGTTCTGCCAGTACCAATGCTGGTTCCTCCTCTATGAGTTTACTTACACTTTAGACTACTGCCATACTACACGAATACCCACAGGACATCTTCCAGATGGGAAAGGGATACCGCATGCCTGTGTTCTTCAAGTGTCTGCATGGATCATGGAATCTGTCATTTCTCCGTCGGACAGAAGGGTGTTCGGAGCAATCTCTCAAGATGGAAACACAATAAGATGCCCTTCAAATGTAACGTGTGGGATGTTGTGTATGAAAAGAGATATCCGTAAACGTTAACATGCCCCTGTAAAGCGGCAAACTTTATTTTGCTACACGAACGTTTACACAGCAAAGTACTGCCCATCTGCTTAGGCAGTTTTTCATTTGAGGTCTCCTGAGAAAAGCAGAGTTTGCAATGAAGATATCTGAGTTGGTCCATAGATTGATCAAGCACTCCAGGTGAGCTGACTATTGGGAGCTTAACTACATAGATGCTGGCATGGTCTGCTCTGGGTCAGTCTGTATAAGAATGGCTTCTACTTTAAGGCTGAAATGAAAGTGAATCGTTCAGAACTGCTACAGAGGTTCTGCTCTGCAGCGTACTTTTATCAGCTTCAACAAGGTCGAACAGTTAGGCTTCTAAAGACTCCATCTCCTGATGATGCCTTATGGCATCTGATTTTGCTGTGTCGGTGGGCTACCGTGGACGAACTTCCAAGGACTTGAGTAAACTGCTCAACTGGATTGAGTAAAACCAATATTGAGTGATTGTCACTGCCCATTGAGCGCCCTTTCACCTATGCCAATGGGATAACGTGTTGTATAAATGTATTATTAGTACAGTAGTATTGTATTTATACAATACTAACGGCGTCAGAAGGTAAGATAGTTAATGAAGTAAACTTCCCCAGTGTGGCAGAGGAGTTATTTCAGGAGGAAAAAATAGCTAAGTTCTTCCCCTCGATCTTGCAAGCTTAGATCACAATCATTTGGTAATTCCTACGTGGTGCTGAATAAAATAAAGAATATGGGACAGACGCTAGAAAAAAAGAAGTGCTAGAGCCCTGTTAGTTAGTAAGGTAGTTCTAGTTAGTCAGTCAGTCAGTCAGTCAGTCAGTCAGCCAGTGAGTCAGTTAAAAGAGGCTTAACGGCTCAGGTTCTAACCAATTGATCTAAGTCGGGCTGGCCACGGCCTTTCTTCCAGTTGTGGCTCACTGGCTTGTTTTTCCCTACTCCATTGCGTATGCTAAGCACCAAGCACAGGGCCGTGTTTGCATTTAAGATCTATAGTTGTTTTTAAGTGTAAGGTTAATGTTTACTGTTCGATACAAAATGCTTCGTCCAACTATGTCTTCACCTGGGTCATCATTCCATCAACGAACAAAAATTACTGCCGTTGTAACAGTTTACATAATCAATCCTCATCATTTTGGATCACAGACCATACATTTATCATTGCAAGATGGTGTAATACATGCAACGTGAATAATACCCAAAGTAGTGCATTCTAATTATAGATGTAATATAAATATTATTAAAAACTAAAGGTCGCACACCCCCATTCTTATGATTACTAATGTGCTAACTTGTTCTCCTTTATATAATGTACCACAAGAAGATAATTCGGACAATTTGTTGATATGCTGGCAAAAGAGATGAGTTCCTTTGTAAATTTAATAAACAAG
The DNA here is from genome assembly GCA_009936505.3 of Holothuria glaberrima. NCBI lineage: Eukaryota > Metazoa > Echinodermata > Holothuroidea > Aspidochirotida > Holothuriidae > Holothuria > Holothuria glaberrima. The sequence goes on from WURT03006249.1 coordinate 3,886, forward strand.
AAGGCTGGATGCAGTATAATTGATTCAAAATTGAGGTCAGTGGAAGCCATTTGGAGAAATTGTAAGCTTAGGAGCTAGCGGTGGAAAATCAAGCAGGACAGGATATTTCCAATAGCCCAGAAACTACAAAAACTACAGCCACATCTAATCCTCTTTGAAAATAAACAGTGCAGCTCACCTTCCTGGCAGGCATAAACCTCAACTTTACTTCTGTGAGCTTTTATTGTTGAAAGTCACTCATACATGACGCATTGATAAGTTCTATGTTGCCTAAATGGTAGGGACTTCCTAACTACTTAAAAGAGTTATCATAATTGAAGAAAAATAACCTCTAAGCAACCAAATCAATCCTACAGTCCTAATAGTAATCTCCCACTTGTGTCTGTCAGATGGGCAAGAGAGTTATCATGGCAAATGACTGTAATGCACTTTGAGTGATAAGGCCTGGTCGGGGATGATAAAAGTTGTATGTATGTACGAATAGACAAAACAAATGAAAAGAAATGAGGCTTCCTTGCTAAAAAAAATTCTTCACGGCCATGGTATGATAAATTTAAACTTCCATTAAATGTCCAACTACTCTATATCTTGTTAGGGGACATGTTTGTATCTGACAAAAATCCTCTGTAAGGTTGTCGAGGCCACTTTAGTTTTGGGATTTAGTGTGCCAACGGAGTATGTGATACCTTGAATAAGCATGTGACCGACATCTTGAGCTAGAATCAGGCGACTATGTGATAGAATTTATTTCATCTTAAAAAATGACCATCTGATCCAGCATAACTATGAAAAGTGACTTTTCTTCAAATTAAGTCATTGTAATGTGATCACAATCACCGTTACAAGAACGAAATATATGCACAGAGGCCATTTTTTTCTCAAAATGTCCGTCTTTTAACCCTATTTCTACCAATGAGTGATACTGTTCGTCACAACAATGGATTTTCACACTCTTCAAACGTTGGTATTGACATTTAGATAACACTTGTATGCTATCTAGACGATGAGATACCCTAGTTAATAGATTCAAATGGCGGTCATATTTAAATCCAAAATGGGTATTATTCACGTGATGGTGGCGATGGTTAATTAACTTATTTTGATTAAGGGAATTCAATTGTACTTATGAGAAAACTTTCATGCTTTTCTCAAAAAGTACACAGTTTTCCCTCGGCTGAATGACATGGCCGCCATTTTGATTTCATAATGGCCGTCGTCCGACCCCCTCACGACCGTTAGGTGATGTTGTTAGTCACGGATATGGAACAATACACTCTACAAACGAGGAGATATTGGTATTTCAATCACATTTGTTTGTTGGAGGGTGACGGTAGGTCAGAACGTTAGTTACACTAACTTTCTGGAGTTCAGTGAGGCGTGACGATGTTAAGGTCCAATGAACCCTATACCTATGGTGTACCTAACGTTCTGTGCCACCTTCGTAGTGGTTGTCTAGACGATGAGATGCCCTGGTTATTAAATTCCAATGACGGCAATTTTTAAATTCAAAATGGCGGCGGTCATATGATTAAAGCGATGGGTAACAAGCATTACATAAATAAGCATACTTGAAAATACCTATGAGAAAATTTCCATGCTTTTTTCACAATGTGCACAATTTTTCCCTTGACCACTGTACTATGACTTCAAAACAGGACCTACCCATTTCGCATCAACCCGGACTGGGTTAGCGAGGCCGAAAAGTTACCTAAAGAAACTAAGTTAATATTATATTCTTTCAATAGAGTCTCGTGTCTCGCCAGATTATTATGATAAATTCACTTTCTCCATTTCATGAGCCCATTTTATTTGAACTTCCCAAAATCCACTCAACTTAGGCTAATGAATAACTCCCAGAGAACCGGTATATCTTCTCTACCCTCCAAAAACCCAAATCAAACCATTAAAGAAATTCACGAACTGGCAAAATCCCCAAACCCCAAGACTATTTATTGCTGATGTGGGATACCTCTCCGGGGTCTATCTCGATACAAATATTCCTTCCTTGACCTCTTGTTCATTATATAAACCCGGCTATGCTTTGGATACCATACATTTTCCATGTTTTATCAATTGCAATGACAGTTGACACATGTTTACACGAGAGTGGTCTTTCTGTTGACCATGGACATTACGTAACTCTAACCTTTAGTAAAGCAGAACGTCCATTCTATGATTAAATCCCGAAAGAAAATAGTAGAGTTCATGTTATTTCATTCTGCGAGATGCCAGGCTGTGCTGAGCGATGCTTGACTATACGATGCATGCCGATCGATGGCAGATTAAAAGAATCTTGATGATATGTAATATGTATACGTACAAGATTTTCACAGTATGACCTCTAGTGAAAAGGTGTAAGGTATTACAGGTGAAAAAGTTGATGTTGCAGAGTAAGTTGATGCTGCGGATGACGTCAGTTTGAGGGGGTTGATTGATCATGGTTTCACACAGATTTCTGGCGACTGAAGTGTTTTCCTCATGTGGAAAATGTCAGTTCATAGGTACGTACGTAACGTCCACGCTAATCAACACGGTATTTTCCTGTAGAGTTCACCCTCAAAGCGATCTTATCGAATCAGTTGAAAGGTAAATCCAGATTTCTCAATAAGCTTTAGTTATTTAATTAGCCAGACCATTTCCCAACCCAGTGAAAAATGGGACGAAAAATTACTGTTTTTGGAAGATTTCGTCCAATATCTTCCAAAATCGTCCTGTCATTAAAAATCGTCAAGGACAATTGTATATTCCAGCAGAGTTGTTGACAAGTCATTATTCTTCAAGTCAAGTCAAGTCACAAGTCATTTATTTTTCGGTCAAGTCGAGTCACATGTCACTTCATTTTCTTGCAAGTCACGTCACAAGTCAAATTTCTTCAAGTCAATTCAAGTCGCAAGTCATTTCTTCCCAAGTCGATCACAAGTCATGTTATGTGAAATCGCATGAATTTATAATGATGCAGGATTACTTCCACTTGCACCACACATGATAAATGACAGTCTTGACATTGAAGTACAGCAGACCAATCCCTGAGGCTGTTTGAGAAACATAATTATAGGATAGGCTGATAGACCACACAAATTTATTCAGGAAACCGAATACGGCCAAATTCGGTAAATAAGACAATGGATGCACGTGCGTTGCATTCTGTCAATATCAGAGTAGCATGACTTGTAAAGAGTTGGTGGTGATTTTTTCATGTTAGCAGAACCAGATTTGAGCATGGGACGGAGGGGCAAGTGCCCAGGGTTCCCCACACTAAGGGGTCCCCACAAACTAGGTTATCATATTTTAGGGTCATATGGAGACGCCGTCCAGCTTAAATTTAAATAACCTCACACAAGAGCCCCCAAATGTTGTGCATTGTTGAGAGGGTGTGAAAAGAGACAAGATTTAAAGGAGTGGGAATTGTTCTCAGATTGCTCATAAATTAGTAAACTTTTAGTTTCATCGATGGGAAAGTTAGGGAAACCTACATAGCTAAAATTTTTCGGGCACTAAATTTACTAGCAGAAAATAAACCGAAGGAAACCGAAAGAAAAACAGTTATTGTAGATTTCCAATTATCGATATTTTCCCAACGAATTAATAAATTTGGCCGAATATCCGTTTTCACTTTAGCCAGATCAGTAGGCCTATCACTAATATGGTAGATGGAAGTTCATGCGCCCTGTTCGGGTAAGACACCCTGTCCAGTAAACCCCCTCCGTCGGGGTAAGAATGAACTTGGTGAGAGTCAAGAATATATTGTTCACAAAACACATGCAATTCCAACAGGAGGTTCAATCGGTCGCAAATGACTGTCCCCACTACATGGACATCGTTGGAAATGGCATAAACCTTGGCTATATTTGGAATGCCGTGGTTTCAGTTTTCAGAACCGTTTGTATAATGAAGAAAAAAATTCAAATTTGTATTCTTTATGAATTATTTTAATCGTAAAATTGTAGTCCCAATCGGTATAAAATTCCCCGACGAAGCTCAAATGTCTTTTAGAAACATACAATAAGACAGAAAATTTTCGCAAGCTGCTCGCTCAGTTAGCTGCACCGGTTACTAAAGCTAGGAGTGCAACCATGGGGACACATGAACCCCTTATTAACCTTCCGATAAGAAAAATCAGTAATTTTGGCCTACATGCCTGAGTTGTTGTTCCATACTCAAGCAAATAGTGCCTGGGAAGTGCCAATTCTGGTGATCTAAGAGGTGTTTCTATCCAAAATTTTCTTAGGCGCTTCGCGTTGCCTATTGATGGCGCTCCGCTTTCGTACTGTTCTCAATTGCTTACCCAAGTCACAAAGGTGTCCTTCTTTGCCCAAACCCTAGATTCACACCTAAATGCTTATGCCATTTGGTCCGAGAGTTTACCCCACCTTATCATCCTTCTCGACAAATCTTAGTCTTTCCGCCATCACTCTTTATTTTGCATCACTTTACTCAACATGACATCTGAGCAAGGTCTGAAAATTAGGGATTTTTTTCCGAAATAAAATCGTCCCAAACGCCTTATGGCTAGGTCCAGCTTAGTTTCATTTATTTTTGTTTCTTTCATTACGGCTCTGTAATACACAGTAATTAATTCCAACAGTTAAAATGCACCAAGTTGCACCTCGAGTTTTTTTTTTCTGAAAAAAAATTTCACCCTCGGGCCACTACCCTCCATCAGTAGCTCTTGACAATCTAAAATCCTCTTCCCAGGCAAATCCCGGATTCGCCACTGCGATGATACATCTGGCTTATAGCCTAAAATTATTAATCATTTATGGTCTGTATATAGGCGCACATCCACTGAAATGGTAAGTTTACACGTAAAGCCCAATTTATCATATCATTTCTTTTTTGAAAGAGCAAAATGACTGTCCGAAGGCCCCCACATAGGTTCGTGCCCAGGGCCGCCGCTCTTGTAAATCCAGCCCTGCATGCTAGGACTGCAGTTACATCGGAAACGTGGAACCACTCTGCGGGGAGTGTCGCTCTATTTTCCACGGAATTGAATATGATATAATACGTGTAGACGCACAGTTTATGTGCGCTATCGATATACTTCGATGTTGTAAAGGATGCGTATCTTCAATTTCGGGGGTAAATAGCCGAAAGATTTTGCATGAGAGTATGAATAATTAATGAAGCTTAAAAATTATGATGATTCCCAATGTCGACGACTCGAGTCAAATATCACTCAAGTCAAGTCACAAGTCATTTCTCTGCAAGTCAACTCAAGTCAAGTCAAGTCACGAGTCACTCATTTTTCAACTTCCTCAAGTCAAGTACGGTAAAGTCACAAGTCAAGTTCCCTTCAAGTCAAATTCAAGTCACAAGTCAAAAACACGGGACTGGAGTCAACTCGAGTCTCAGGTCATTGACTCGAGTCAACAACTCTGCTTCCAGTATCGCTCGCCACCTGGACTATTCCATTGTAGAACAGGATCACATTAACGAGCAATGTCGTAAATTTTCGAGGTTTCTTCTGGTTTTGGAAGAAACAATTCAGTTTGTCCTTGAGCAGAAAGCAGCAATACTTGAGTTATCAAATCCCCATTTTAACGTGAAAGAGTCGGCTGATTACGCAGTAAAACATTCCTTTCTTAGTAACCTTGCAAAATCGTCCAAAGGCAGCAATTTGTCCAACCAAAATCGTCCAAAAGGCGCAGGACGAAAATGGAAGACGAAGAAAAGTCTTCCACAACCTTCCAAAATCGGGAAGGGATTTGTTGCGGCAACAAGTAAAACTGGAAAAAGCAATCAGAAAGTTCTAAAATAAAAGTAAGTGCAATCCAGGGGACATAGTGTTTTACAGATTTCTCTATACACTAATCAAATTACATCTAGTAAGCATGTCTCAGCCAAAAAATATACTGATAATTTTGCATTATCAACCCCGCAAAGCTCCAAAATTGATCTTCAAATCTGAACGTTATTATGCCATGCACGTTTGTGTACTTCACATGATCCTTTGGTTGCTCTCAGGCTAAAATAAGGTAGCCGTAAAAGTATTTTTGCCTTGAAGAGAAGTTAAAGACTTGTTTCAGAAAGCGTTTCATGTCATGTGCTTTATCAATGGTTCCAAAAGTTTTTTATTGACGTGTAATAGCGTATGGCGTGTGCATTATTAAACCAGCTAGCTGGCATGTGTATAACTTCATTTTTATTCCTTCAAGGACTTTCCATTTTCTTACAAAATCTTAAAAAAGCTGTGTACACTCAATACGTGTTGTTATTCAAAAATATTAACTAAAAGAACCGTCTTGGTGAATAGTTTGTCTGTGTACTCAAGGTGAATAAGTTCTCCAGTCTTATGATAATTCGTTACTAGGAATGAAGACGGCACACAGCGTGTTCATCCCCTTACCTGATACAGCAAGGTCCCTCTCCCTTTTCCAATAGTATTGATTAGCCCTAAGTCTTATATCTACAACTGGTTATTTAACAGATTTATCTAGGTCTTTAATTGAGTTGACTTTTGATCACAGCTCAATGAAGCCAAGTTACATGACAACTACATGAGAATAACCTTTGAGAGTTACTTGACATGCAAAGACAGGCTACAATCTTGGACAAAACTACACCCCGCTCCCCCGTACAATGTTGGAGATAATAATGTCAATTCGGGATGCACCGCTTTCGTTTGGACACGGCATTGTACTTGTTGACGGGAGTTCTTTAAATCGTACACGACATCATACTGCGCATGATACAACGGTGGGAGGTGTTGCAACAGTTTTGTCCAGGATTGTCTGAGAATTGACAGCACATTTCAAAGGTTTTCGGAGAAATTAGAGCGATGGACTAAGAACTTCGGCTCATACTTTAAAAAGTTATGATAACTATTCTCTTAGGATTACATCATTTTAACAGATTCAAAAAATAATTTTAAAAAGCTACCATCCATCAGCGATAAACGGTAGTCACTACAAAGGAGTTAACACCCTGGGATTACCTTTTAAAACTTAGACAATCTTGACAAAACTTGTTGGAACACCCTCGCTCCCCCGTACAATGCTGGAGATAATAATGTCAATTCGGGATCCACCGCTTTCGTTCGGACACAACACTGTATTGGGGGACGAGGGTTTCGTAAATGGTGCACGACATCATACTGTACATGATACAACAGTGGGAGGGGTTCCAACAGTTTTATCCAAGATGGTAGATGATAATACTATAGATACAAAATGATCTTTGAATACCCGGGAAAAGGATAGTATTTGCACTTGGCAGGTTACGCTTAGAATTCGTGATTTGAACAATTGTAGGAGCTGAAGAAAGTCCTACCAACCTTATCCAGTATAAAACACTTGTCTGCGGTGTGCTGCTAAGTGGTAAAGACGATGTGCACGCCAAAATACCCAACAGGATGCTCCTTTATTGTTTAGTTTTCGGTTTTATTTGGTAAGGCAAATTGCTAATCAAGAAAGTCACGTAGGCTTTTAAATTAAATGCAATTGCCTAACAGAAATGCATTATAGCAACTGTCGTAATTCTCACCTGCACAATGTCTCCTTTACAGGAATCATCACCCAAATCAAAGTCAATGAAGGTGTACCTTATCACCATACCAGGTGGGGCTTCCACAACATAATAGCAGGTCATGTCCATGTAGTAAAAATCCGGATAGTTTGGGGTACTAAAAACACTTCCATTACTAGAAAAGTACTGCGTAGAACACTCTGAAATGGTAACAAATATACGGTTGGTGAATATATGGCATACCTAAATTAAAACTGAAACCTTTTACAATCTCTACAAGCCCAAAGGCTTAGAGATGCCATTCCAGAAAAAGGTGCTTTATTGCACTCAGGTTAAAATTTCATATTTCTTGACTATTTATTTTCTACGATGTTTTCACTAATTGACCTGTGCCGGCCCTACATGATCTTTAATCACACCAAAAACTGAATAACAAAAGTAGAAAAAAGAGTCTTCCAACGGATTCGATTTCGTGCAGTCTGTGTGAGAAACCGAGAACAAGTTCCACTACGTGCGTAGTCCATCAGGCGTATGGCATTTCTAATCATGCTATAGTCACAACATCCTTTACACGTATTCAAAATAAGGTAACTTAAATTAGAATTATTACTGTGTAACAGTTATGTTTGTGAGATAATATATGTTGTACTCTATAACTTTATCTTTGGATTGCCTGATTACAAATATTCAGCTCTGACTTTTCGTTGGTAACGAAAATCACTTAAATACGAAATGGTCATAACAGGGGTGAGTCACCTCTCTGGAATGAAAAATGGTATAATTTGTTTTTCCTAAATGCAGGATAAGGTTATTAGTATCAAACCAATTGCTAAGTAGATGAAGCGTCTCAACACCTTTTACAATTAAATCATCACAGCTACGATCAAATAGAAAAACATTTGTATCATGAGCAAATAAGCGGAACACTTGGAAAAGCATTATGTACATCATTAATGTAAATTAGAAACAATAAAGGTACTAAAACGGAACCTTGAAGGGCACCAATATTAACACTTAAATAATTAGAATATGTACCATTAACATAAATACATTGTTCCCTGTTACATAAATAGGATGACAGAATATGGTGTGCAGTACCACGGATACCATAATGATATAATTTTTGTAAAAGTATACTGTGATCGACGGTATCAAAAGCTTTTTTGAGATCAAGATAAAGACCTAAAACATTATTAACAATATCAAGCTGGGAACGAATAGAATTAACAGTCTCTAACAGTGCATTTGTTGTAGAATGACCCTCTCTAAACCCAAAATGAAAATCATATAAAGAATTATTATCATTAAGAAATTTTCTAAGTCTTATTTCCAGTACACCCTCCAGAAGCTTGTTTAGACAAGACAGTAAACTTATCGGTCTGTAATTTTCGGGTAGAGTACAGTCACCTTTCTTGAACAGTAGGATAACTTTGCTACTTTCATGACTTCGGGATAACACCGCTGAGGAACACATTGTTAAAGATATCTTTGTCAGGTGCCAAAATGCAGCTCGCGGACCGAAGAAGTTTAGCAGGGATACCGTCAATTCCAGGGGCTTTACCGGGCTTAAGGGAATTAATGTGATCAAATACTTCAGAAACTGATTGCATGGATTCTTTGCGCCTTCGGAAAGATATAAAAAATGCAGAAGTTCTGAGGATGAAAATAACCATAGTTGATAAGATGAATTTCAACCTCCATCCTCAACATCTTTTCCCTTTTATTTTTGTTACAAGGCTGTCAGTTTGGTCTTACATCTACCCATCGTGAATGTGTATACCCTTTAAATACAATTGAGAAATGGCTCCCTGAAAACTACCCACATCACAAGCAGAAATAGACGTATAGGAATGTGACACTATTTTAGCCATCGAAGCGCAGATATTAGCCTTATAGGTATTTCGGTATTAGAATCACTATTAGAGCCAATATAATGGATGTAACTTTTAGACCAATTTCGGTTTTTCGATCTACCGGTTCACTGCTAATCAAGGCCGGGGCTATTTGTAGTGACCTTGGCTGTGTAGACGATGGATGATGTCGGACATCCTCTCTCTAGAGGGCACTTGGTCTTGTCGCGGCAAATGCAGGAGTCATGTTTGGTGTTTGGTGTTTGAGTTAATGGTTGAAAATCCTTTTGTTGTGGTTGCTTATGAGGCTTTTCATGTTCGGCATGCAACTATAACCTACTTTGGTGTTGTTGTTGTTTAATAGCTTGTGGAATGATGGCCCGTGTGACGTGTGAAAGTGTTTGGCTATGAGACACAGCAAGGTGTCGCCGATGTTTGTGGCGACCGATGTGCTGGATGGTGGGTTGAGCCAGACTATGTTTCTTTTTCATTGACTTGCTGACCGTATAACTGAGTATTTACGCTTCATTCAAAAGAATTTCACCGGCTTTCCCATAGCTGCCCATTTCAACCCCCGTTCCTTCTCATTGCAACATGTACACTTTTCCGTTGCTGCAGCTATTTCCCGAAGATGATCGAATTACGGGCGTCTTCTTGTTGAGAACAGACTTATTTTCTCCCTGGGCACCCAGGCTTACTCCAAATGGCCTCAATTTTAAATTCGATTTACTCTAATCCGCCCTGTCTTCCCGGTAGACGGCTTTTTGTGTTTTGTTTACGCCAGTCCTAGGGTCGATGTACTTTGTCCTCACCCAGGTCTCTTTGGTTCCCATGTTCAGTTGAGCGTATCCTTAAGCACTGTGTTATCTTTCTTGTTAGTCGTAAGTTGTCCTACTGTGTTGAAGGGTTTAAACATGAAACGTTGTAATTAAATAAAACTACTCTTTGTTTGGTATCGACCATGTTTTCGACACCTTTGTGTTTCTATCCTTTGCCGCACAGTACTTCGACCTATATATATTATATATATATAAACAGATGAAAATCCGAAGAGATAAACAAAAGATGGACAATAGAGAGTACCGTTTTTGTTAATGTCAAATATTTCCGCCCCACCTGGGGCCTTCTTCAGTGACGAATGAAAGCTTTTAATCTAAACACGTTGACAGATTGCGTGTGAAAGTGAAATTACATGAGCGTAATAAAATGAATCACGTCACAGAGAAATGAACGCAACGAAATAATATAACCAGAAAGCCCAAAGGCTTCGTGATTCCTTGCCATAGAAAATGATGGGATTTTCTTTAAAGACCCCAGGTGACCTTTGACCTCCCCAAAACAAAAAGGTTCTTCCTCCAACCATTAAGCATCCAACGACTGGAAAACTTCAATTTTTACGTTTTCCCCCTTTTTAGTTCTTTCATCGAAACGACTTAGAATTTTGCCCGCTTTCTTGGTTTCTTTTAGGTATACTTTTGTAACTCCGAAACCATTGTTTTATTCAGATTCCCTTTGCTCCTATTAGTAGTCAGATCTATCTGTAACGTTCATTTACAAACAAAATCGATATAATTTTTAATTCTCTCCTTAGAGGCTCTTCACCGGTGTCCTAGCTCTGCGTGTTCTTCTGCTTTGACGGCCGAGCGTCCGTTGCTCTACCTTTGTAACTTGGCTCGGGTCGTGCGCACGTGTCGTTAACCAATTTCCCGTGCACTGGCAGATACTGCTTACGCCAAGTTGAGACGCACTGACGTCACGTGAAGTGCCTCTTTAGGACACAACGCGATGCGCGTCCTCATTTTTATATTATTTCGTAGTGTTCATTCCTCTGTGACGTAATTCATTTTATTACGCTCATGTAATTTCACTTTCACACGCAATCTGTCAACGTGTTTAGATTTAAAGCTTTCATTAGTCACTGAAGAAGCCCCAGGTGGGCGGAAATATTTGAAATTAACAAAAACGGTACTCTCTGTTGTCTATCTTTTGTTTATCTTTTCGGATTTTTATCTATTTTTGTATCTCTAAGAGTACACGTGGAACTTTTTCTTAATCATTACGTATATTATTTATATATATATATATATATATATATCAATAAAAGTAATGAAAAAGTGCTTAACATTCAGAAGAAAACTCCGCAACGTTTCGGGTCGTTACCCTTGTAGGACTATTCATCCTTAAAATTCTAGAACAAAAACTATCACTAACCAGTGTAGGCCTCTACAGAGATGACGGGTTGGCCGTAATGAGAAACCACTCTGGCCCAACCGCAGACCGTGTTAAAAAGACACTCGTACAGATCTCCTAGTCATTCGGGCTGCAAATTAGAGTGCAAACCAACCTTAAATCAGTTAACTACCTTGATGCAAACCTCAATCTCGAAATTTGCATTAACCAACCACGCAGGGAACCAATCGATCGGCCCATATTCATTAACGCAAACTGCAGCCACCCACCACCCACAATCAAACAAATCCCAGCGGCCTTCATTAAGAGAATATATATACTATCATCAAATACAGACGTCTTTAAGGCTGCCGCCCTGTATGACACAGCCCTTAAATCTATTGGATACAACAAACCCATTCTATACACCGCACCCAAGCAAGACACGGAAAGGGAAGCACGCAAAAAAGAGAACCTGCTCGAGAAATGTCATCTGGTTCAACCCCCTTTTGCAAGAGTGTTACGATATACACAGGTAGAACTTTCCTCAATTTGATAGCTAAGAACTTCCCGCAAGGTGACAAACTCAAAAAAAAAACCAGTAAAAATAAGCTACAGCTGCCTGAAGAATATGAAATCAATCATACAATCCCACAACTCTCCTATCGCCAAACAAAGTAACAGTAACGCAACTGCCACAGATCTACGCAACTGTAAAGGAAAACTGTCACCTCCGCCGTGTCCGCGGGGAATGTTTAACAAGCGCCTTGGTGCACAAAGCAAAAGTTACCTCAGGAATCTAAATCTTACATCGGCATCTCAGGAGGATCCTTTGAGCAGCGTTTTAATAACCATACCAAATCTTTCAAAAACGAGAAATACGAAAAAGGAACAGAGTTATTTAAATGCGTATGGGATCTGAGAAGAAGGGGGATTAACTGCAAAATCGAGTAGGAAAATGGTAAACAAATGGAACACAAGTCGAGGTAAATCGGGGCAATGCAACCTCTGCATGGAAGAAAAGCTAGCAATTCTACACACCAAGCATATATTAAGCAAAACACAGAGCTCGTCTCAAAGTGTCGTCATGGAATAGACCGCCCAGCTGTGTCAGGAAGAAATAAATGCCTATGGCAAGCCGAATAGGTCTAGTTGTCTGAGGATCGCCGCAATAGTGTGAAACTCGGTGTAACAGCATGCTTTAAGTAGCTATTTAAATATATATATATATATATATATAGGTCGATCACTGCGTAGCACTCGTGAAATGTGTAGATCAATAAAAGTAATGAAAAAGTGTTTAATATTCAGAAGAAAACTCCGCAA
>WURT03006260.1:0-16693 GCA_009936505.3 Holothuria glaberrima
CACAATGCTGTATGACCACAAGATGACTCACAGGTAACACATAGGTGAAGACAAAACATTGGTAACTAGAGGTCAGAACTATGGTGCGTAGAACTGCAAGGGCTATTCCCGTAACAGTGTATTAAAGAGTGATATACCTTGCTTATGGAAGAACGCTCTTACACCACCTGTTCCTAAAGTAAAAATTCCTTCATGTGTAAATGATTTCAGGCCAATTAATTTTGCCAGTACTGCTTTTAATAGTTTGCAAAAAATTATGCTCCCTAAATTAATGGATTATGTAGGAAAAGTTGGGGACAAAATGCAATTTGCTTATAGAAAAGGAGTAACCTGTATCGATACCATTCTTATACTGGTTCACAATATTGTTTCAAATTTAAATAGTAATGAAATAGCTATATCAAAAGTGTTATTCCTTGACTTCCCTAGTGCCTTCTACACAGTATTACCAAATCAATAGCTGAGAGATCTATCAACATTCATTGATGAACCATGGCTACTTCACTGGTTAGTACATTTTTACAGGGATGGACAAGGCAAATTAAACTTAATAAAGGATTTTCCGAAGCTTCAGAGATTAAGGTTGGTGTAACACAGGGAGGTCCTTTATCTGCTATACTTTTAACTATTTATACAAATGAAATTAAGTCTAATGAATTTGCATCAATTATAAAATATGCTGATGATACCGCATTGTCGTGCAACATTTCAAAAAGTACTGCGACCAGTGATCAACTAAATTATCAACAGACTATAGATAATATTGTTTCAACTTGCAATAGAAAGAATTTAATGCTTAATCCTAGTAAATCAAAGGAAATGTGTTTTACCAATACGAATATTAAGCATGAAGGTTTACTCTCGTCTTAATCACAATGTATAAAAATAGAGGGATCAGATGTGGAACGTACCTGTAAAACCAAATGTTTAGGAGTATGTATTGATGGGGGACTGACTTTTTCTGATCATTTTTCAAGTGTTCTGAGCAAAGTTTATTATATTGCGTCTGGATTAGTATATATTGTGCCTTTCTTTAATAAGGAGGCCAAAGAAAGTGTTTTTAAATGTGTCATACTCCCACATTTAATTTATACAGTGCCAGCATGGTATCATTTTATTTTACAAAAAGACAAGGACAGAATTATAAATTTTTTAGATTTTTAAGGTTTTGATGTGAACTAACTTTTTGTACATATATTGTCTTATCTTTGTATTTGTAACCTCATTTTAATACTCCTCTTTATAAATATTTTATATTTATACTGGAATAAATACAAAATACAAAATATTAAAACAGTTTACATGTTTGAAAATCTAATGTACTATACTGACACTGAAGAGACTTCAACAAACTTGTAACACATTTTGATTAAAAGACTTTCACCTTAATCTAGCCTCGCAAGAGAAATACCATGATCCCTGCCTCCTTCCACACACGCAGCAGCGAAGTTGTTGCCCTCACATTTGCAATAATATTACTACTGTATTATACAAAGTCTTCAAAAACAGATACATGTAAAAAGTGTGGCCACATAGATTTATCCAGCCAAGTAATGGACAGGGCAGTTGTGCTAGAGACACGATTGACTACGTACAATCAAAGCAAGATTTTTTTGTCACACCAGGGCAACTATAGTTTTAAATTATTTTTGTATTACCGATAATCTCATGAAAAACACTGAGGGTGTTTATCGATTGTGCTTCATCAGTCATATTAATTCGGCAATAATGAATCTCAATTTTGTATATTGGCCACAACCTTTGGTTTAGTGGCACAAATGTTATTCGCACACTACCACAACCAAAAGTTTTGTTTTCAGTTAGCATGTATATGGCATGCAGATCAAGATGGCGTGTAAACTTCCTATCACCAGGCTACATAATTTCGATAAGGTTGTGCTTAGACACTCAAAGTAATAGTAGGTAATGAGGGAGCAGTTTCTGGTTGGTAACATTAAAAATAAGTTAATTCATAGGCAGGCTGTGCTTCATATTTTTCGATTGCACAGCTGAAAGTTCCAGTCTACGGGTAATTGGTATGTCGGGTTTTGTTGGGTTTCAACTACTTTTAACTGGTTTAGTCAGGACTTGTTAACACCCGACACAACATACCCGGTTTTAACAGGTTGTCAGGTACCTGTTAAAACCCGACACTAAAAACATGTTTCTTGACTGAAATTTTCTTCTGGTTTTAACTGCAGTAGCTTTGTTAGGTACCTGTTAAAACCCGACACCAAATACCTGTTCTAGACTGGAATTTTCTCCTGAGGGAGAAGACCTTCTTTGTGCAGGATTTCATGGAAGAGCCTGAACACCTCCCATTTGCGAATTTCATGTAAGGGGCTTACCCAGCCCATGCTAACTGGATGGAGGGGGAGGAGGGTGGACAAATTTCGTCCCCTAGAAGATTAAGGACTACCATTGTCATAATGCATTTAAGTATGTATCTCGCTCCCTGAAAAATATTTTGCCCCTAGCCCCCGTTAAAGCTATCTTGCACCTCGGGCCCTGAGTACATTGTCTAGCTAAAGGCCGGGGCTTACACACAAAAACATATTTCTGCTTCAACAGTCCAAATCCCTCAGGGGATCGTTACACCTGTCCAGTCTTGTTTATGGAAGAATTCAGTTTACTTACTTGTGGCCGTATGAATAAGCAGTCTCTGATCCATGATATACACAGTGATCATACTGCACTGTGGGAATAGGCAATATTATTTTTACCTAGGCTTGGCCAATTTTTATAAGATATGAAGGCTATGTATGCAGCAGGCACCCTTGTTCTACTGACGCAACACTAACGTTAAGCCCCATCGTCTTGGCCTGAGTAGCTCTGTTGCATACACTATAGGCTAGCTACATATAGCTCAGGGCACAAAGTGCCAGGTGACAGAAGACCTCTAGCTAAGCTAGACCACTATAATAATTAATATCAAACGTCTAACGCCTTGGTAGGTAGCTAACGTTACAAAATTATTGCATAAACTTTATTGTAGTCCAAGTATTATACTTATAGTACTACATACACTGTCCTAAACCTAAATTTGGTTATTAACCCAACTCCCATCAACTATTTCACAAGTCACGGCTGCCACAGATGAATTCATACTTTACGCCAAACTTCCCTCCCAAATTGGTCCAAATTCAAAGTCTTCTATACCGATACCTACATCATAAGGGATGAAGTTTTCATGAGCAAATGACCACTTTCCATGGTACAATGATCATTTTTTCAGTATGATCAAATAATACCAGCCCTGCTACCAACCAGTGGAAATGTCATGTTTTAAGATGATTCTGTTATCTGCTACAGGCCTATATCTCTAAACTTCAAAGGCTATACTACCATTCAAGCTTACAAAGTTAACTGCTCACTGATGAGGCTAATACCCTAACGTTTTATGTAAACGGTTCGGCACACGCCGGTATGACACATCTCCCCCTGCCCCCCTTTTCCTAAGATTATGGTGGTAGGATAGGAACAATGGAATACGTTTTGAGGTTGTGTAGTTAGACTTGGGGGAAGGGCAGAGGCTCTATCGATTCCTTGTATACGGTTAAGGACATTAGAGAGCACTCTGCGAGAGTAGTCTCGCTTGACAAAACTGAAATAACCTGCAGAGAAACTTCAGCGAAATCCCGGCTGTCGGAACAAACCCGTCCGGCCCGCAAAGTTGCGAGTAGAGGGTTTGAATAGGTACATAATCTGAGATGGTTGGTAGGGTGTACAAGAGATAGTTGTGACAGTGAGTGGGTTTAAAGTGGAGATTAAACTTGATTTTACGGCCAGACATGGATAATTCCATGTCCAAAAACTCTATTGCGGAGTTCGAAGTATAGTGGGTAGTTTACAAAACGGGCAAAAGGTTTCAGCAAAATTAATGAACTTCTCCAAATCTTGGCGAGAACACACTGCAACGCCAATCATGTCTACAATATACCTTTTATAGAGTATAAGTTTGATTCCAGTGAAAAGAGAGAACATCTGGTCCTCACAGTGGCCCA
This sequence comes from Holothuria glaberrima, assembly GCA_009936505.3. Classification (NCBI taxonomy): domain Eukaryota; kingdom Metazoa; phylum Echinodermata; class Holothuroidea; order Aspidochirotida; family Holothuriidae; genus Holothuria; species Holothuria glaberrima. The sequence goes on from WURT03006260.1 coordinate 4,005, forward strand.
TTGTGGGGCAGGTCACAGATTGTCCCAATTTGGTACCCATAGCCACTCCTTTAATTTGGCTGAAAAACTGAAGAACTGAAAGCAAGTTGGTATGAAAACTAGTTTTATCAAGCGAAGAGAGGTGGTGGTAAGGATCTAAGGGTCTGGGCGTTGATTAAGGTAGTGTTGTATGGCTGCTAAGGCATGGTGATAGGGGACTGAAGTAAAAATGCTAAATGATATTCATGGTGAATAATTTACGTTCAATGGGATTCTTATGAAACTCTAAATTAAAAAACCTAAGGAAGTGAAGGGTATCTTGGACAAACGAAGGCAGCGTTGAAACTAGCGGAGAAAGCACCGAGTCAAGGTATTGTGGAATGAGCACTGTGGGGCAGCTGTGGGAAGACACAATGGGACGACAAAGGACAAGGGTAGATAGCAAAGACAGCCATAATGTTTATCGGTTTGAAACAGGTTGATCAACTGTTTTGGTTTTAATTACTGACCTCTGCTGTGTCCTTCTCATCCTGAGCGAAACACGATATCTCTAGGTAGGAAGCATGGATGGCTTCCATACTTGGCATGTGGATGCGTCAAAGTCAAAACCCTATTGATTTTGGTAAAGGTCAAAGATATTTGAGGTCACGGGTGAAAATATGGAATTCTTAAAACACGAGATATCTCACGATATCTTAAAATAGCAATGTTGATGTTCAAACGATGATGTCAAAATTTTCTTAAGAAAGGATCTCAGTTCACCAGTGCTGTTACGGGTAAATCATATCCTCTGAATTCTTAAGTTTCATGCACTAGTTCTAACGTTATTTACCTGGCCACTTGCTGTAAATCTAATGTGCAATATGTTGGGTCTACTACAAATTAGTTTAAAATTCGTTTTCGAAATCATAAGTCAGATATGCTGCGTGGTAAAAGAAGGTGAGAAAATTGGCTGGGAACAGGAAAAGTTAATCCAGCCGAATTCTCTCGAGACTTCCAATTTGTACAGCCCAAATTTGGCTACACGGTTCAGCCTCAGTCATTTTCCATTTATTCTTGTAGACACTTGCAGTAAAGACACGGACCTCATTGTGCCAATTCTCATTTGTAGTACCAGGGAGTTGTTAGGATGGAGATAATATGTACTCGAAAATGGTTTAATTCGCTCCAGGTACCACTATTTGATTGACAGGTCTCTTTATTCTTATTGTTAAGTCTTTGTAGACTAAACCCTTTTAATTGCGATTGCCTCCTTTCTTTTCCAGATAATCCCAATACAAGGACCATTGTTTACAAATACTTTGAAGTGAGGTGTGTTTCCGCCGATGTCTAAGGATTTTCAGTAAAACGACTGGCAACAAACGTTTAAATAATGTATTTCAATTGTGCCCCCACGAGTTTAATACGTCATTTGATGAAAACATTGTTCAAGTCTATACATTTCTCTCAATTTTAGCAAATTTGCCCATGATTAGGAAACATATTTGAAAAGTTAGTTGAAAGGGAAATCTTTGTTGAATTTAAATGAAGTGATGTAAAGTGTGACGAATAACGACGAAAGGTAAAAAATTCACATTTTTTATGACGGCTGGCAACGAAAGGTTAACGAGTAAAACTTGAGGGGTGTGTCTTCTCATATTGTCATTTTGACAAAACATCACTGACCTAAGGTATTCTAGGCATTGAAATCAGAATTTTGAAGAAAAGCAAGATTACCATCGGAAACGTACAGTGGTTCAAAGAGTCTATAGAAAGTTGCATCTCCATCCTGACAACTCCCTGGTAGTACTGTACTACTACTGGCTAGTATTGGGCCCATTTGAGCGAAAAAACACATTCACTTCAACATGTCAGTACAAGCAATCTTTGCTACAGGATGACGTCACTTGCAAAACTTCAATATACTGCACTTCTTACCTCTTGAAAATGGATGAAAGTGACCTCGTACACCCATATGCCATTTTCCTATCATTCCTGTTTTATAGCCTGCTTTACTGAATGTTTGACCAAACGTCGTTTCATTGATTGGTAGTCCTCCACGTGTTGATGGTAACACGTAGCTCGTGAGCCCTGTTCTCGCGCCAAGTCTTGCTGTCAGCAATGACGCTCTGGAAGGAGCGCAATTTGGAGCTGCCGAGTTGAAGTCTGTTAATCTAATTATTGACAAATACAAATTAAAACAAGTGTATAGATGTGGAAAGTCACAGGGGTTTTATAGAACCTATAAAACAAGTCTAAAAAACAAATGGATTTCTTGCCTTGATCTTTCACTTGCCTACCATTTTATTTAGCTCCGAAAATACACCTTTGCCACAGTTTTTTTTTCCTAGCAAATATTAGTGAAACAGCGAAATATATGATTTAAGCCTGTACGTTATGGGAGCAGTAACCTGTTTTCTGTTTAAGCTTAATGGAAAAGATACGTAGACTCGGGAAGAGGAAGTACTCAAATAGATGACGGATTTTAACAGGAATGGCCCCAAGTCTGAAAAGAGAATGTATGAGCAGATGTCCAAAACAGGGAGAACAATTAGGTGACTGGGCGATTTGACAAAGTGTAAGACATTTCATTCATGCAATGTGTACTTGGTATTTTGTTTACATTTAAGGGGTAATTAACCAGAGAGGGTTGTTACATTTTTAGGGTCACGTCTCTAGATCTCCACGAGCATCGACTGTTTGCACGAATACAGAAATGGTGGCTGACCTGTTAGGCTAAATTCGAAAATGCTAACATGCTGAACTGTGTAGTTTGGATTTGAGGGGTACATGTCCACGATTATGGGGCCAACAGTAAAAGGGACCATTACATACGTTACTGTAGGGACCTGAGCTACGAATAAGCAGCACTTAGGCCAACTTTACTCCCTCTCCAATTTCTTTGAGTAATTAGCCTAAAGAGGAATTTCTTTGCCTTCTACCTGTGCACTCTCTACGAGTGGTATTCATCCTCTTGATATAGCACCTCTCTTGTTGTAAATTGTAAACAATTACCTATTGCAGGGGATACATGTGGAAAGTTTTCTGGACGGTACCCTCACATTGGCCCTGAGTTAGCCACAAGTATTAGTATTTGAGCCAATAGAAGTGATGTAGATGCTGTTACTCTCAGTGATAAGGTTCAGGGTACTACTTCCTCTGTGATAGCTTGAGAAAGCCACCCTAAGCAATGCTTTTATAGAAAAAGTAAGAGTCTAAAGGTGACTGTATGTGACCAGATGAGTCTAAAGGTGACTGTTTGTGACCAGATGCCCTAGCTGGTGAGCTGTAATTGAAAATTTATTTTAAAGTTGTCATTCTTAATTATCTCTTTTGTACATTTTATTATGTGATCGATCAAGACAAGTCATACTTACACGATATTCATCATAAGCAGGAAATTTCATCAAGAATCGTACTATCCCAGACAGCACAGAGCGTCGGCGTTTTGTTAGGCCAATGTTGGCAACCGTTGGCAATTGTTGGTATAGTGTTGTGTAGGCAACTAAAGATAGGGCCAACATTTCACCAACCTTATGCAGCCAACAGTTGGAAATTACATGTATTACCAACAATTTTGACCAACATTAATAGGCCAATTGCAGGTCATTTTGTATTTAACCAACATTAAACCAACTTCATATAGGCAACTGTTGGATGCTTTACATTTAACCTACATTGAACCAAGTTCATGAAACCAACCGTTGGTCATTATGTATTCAACCAACATTGAGCTAGTTATATTCAGCCAACTGTTGGGCAGTATATAATAAACCAACGTTGACCCAGTTTTAGATGGCCAACTGTTAGGCATCATACATTGAACCAACATTAGACCAACACGTTTAAACTACTGAAATTTCTATAGACCTGAAAAAACAGTAAATCGAGGTTCAAAATTTATCAACTTGCAGTTATCTGTGATATTATCATGTTAAATATAAAACAGCAACAGCGCATATGTGGATTGAAATTTGTTTAATTTAATAGCTATCCCTCAACTGATGTCCTGAATCTGAAGTCACAAGTTTCGAGTCCGAGTCCGAGCCCGAGTCCGAGTCCCCATATGGACAGAGTGTACACTAAGAACAGGAATTTACAATTGATCGATTTTTACATTGCCAATGGTGAGTGTTATGATATGGGTCCTGGGTCTGAATGGCAGTGAATGATTGTTCTTCTTTTTTATATTTGTGTGGTGTTTTGAATGTATGCCGAACATGGTACTGCTTTTGTTTCCTTTCTTACTTAGTATTGGCGGAAAGGCAGGAATTGACGAATATATCTGTTGAGAAAATCGGCGTAGGTGGGATAGCTGTGGGTAGGGGTAGAGTGTTTGTCATTTTTATACGATCGATCTTTAAATATTTTCTATTAAAACTTGTTGCAAACTGTCGAACTTCTCTTGCGTTCACTTCTCTGCTCTTTAAATTTAAATCGGAATATATAGACGCCTTTTTTTGTAAATGTTCCGGACCCAACCGGCCCTGCACGTGAATGAACGTTTGGTACTCTTTTTATACGTGAGAGCGCCTTCCGTTCGAATGTGCCACATTTCTGCAACCGCTTTGGCTCATAAGGGTGACTAATACCGAACGCTTGTGAAGAGGTTGCATTTGGGATACACATTTGCCAACAAAACAATTGTGCGGACAACCTGACAACATATCAGTTTTGCAAGCAAAAGGCGTGCGCTAGAAGTTAGGCGCCCGGCTACATCTTGGTTTAATTGAAGCCTATTTTAGATTGACCTGTATGGACTAGCTGCGGCAGTTGGAATTCTCTGGCTTCAAACCCAACTTGAATTTCAGCTTCTACATATCATCGCTCTGCTACATCAGAGGTGGCGCCAGGACTTGCCCGACGGGGGCAACGATCTGAAGCCCAGACAGACCTGATGCCGTCGAGGGGCTAAAGGGAGTGGGAATTTGAAGGAAGCCTGTGTACTAGATCACGCCATTGTAGGGAATATATTGCAAAAAATTTGTGTGTACCGCGCTGATTTAATGTTTTCCCGGAACCTAAACTGTAGAATTGCAAAGCGCGCTAAGCGCGCGAAAATTACTTGGGTAAGCCTACTCTTTAAAGAATATGTACTTATTTAAAGCTCATATGGGTCAATTGTCCAGGCAGTTGGGGCCCTGTCGGGCTTAACTTACATTGTACATCCCTCCTCGAGTCATTAGACGTACTGCACGACAGACACAAGGGAACATTTACTCGTTTTAGTGAAATGAGATGAAATTCCCGACGTTTGCATAAATTCATGTATTCTACTTATTAAATTACTTGAAAAGGTGCAAAGGTTTTGTACTATACTTAGATATAAGTATTGGAACTGCTTTGCCAACTACCCCAAATTCTGACAGTCCTTATGTCCATGGGGCGGTGAGAAGGGGATTTGAAGGAGCCTAACTATCCCATGCCATTGCAGGGCATATTTTGCGTAATATCACTTAATACTTCAAAAGCCGAGTTTAGGCACTGATAGTGTTCTTTTGAATCTGAAACATGAAATTGTGAAGCGTGCGAAGCTCGCGAAAATTTTGGATAGGCTTACACAAAAGACATATGTATTCATTAAGAATGAAAGGAAAAAAAGGGAAAACTGTAGGGTTTGTAGACCGTATCGGGGATAACATACATTGTATCGAAACCACCTGGACTACACAATAAAATAGCCAAACTTTGTTCCGTGAGTTGCTCAACAACTGACCGTACCGCATGAAACACACACAAAAGAACACCAACTAGGCTTTGCGATATGGGATGAAATTTGCGACCTTCATATAAACTGTGTGCTCTGCGTACATGTTACTTCGTAAGGTGGACAGACCTTGTGCTATCTGACTATGTGGAATGTAACTGTTGAAGAAAATGGATTGACTCTACAAAACGCGTAGCGCGCCGAAAATTTAGGGTTTTATTACAGGAATTGACCTCTTGAGAGAGAGAAAAAAAACAGGTAAACCGTTGGGGTGACTAGTCGCGGTCGGGCACTGAATGCTTTATCGTATCATTTAAGAATCCGCGGCGAAACTGTAAAAATTCCCCGACGGCAGGGGCGCCTTCCCCAACTGGGGGTATGGTCCCCAGCCCCCACCAGGTGCTTTGCCCTGTGCTACGTCCCAGCGTGCAAACCATACCATAATCAAATAATCCCCCACCCACCCACCGACTCACATGCTCTCTGCAGTCAAATCGACGTGCCATATAGTTTGACTCATGTAAACATAGAGGGATGAGGGGAGCTAGGTAGGCCAGTTGAAATGAACTTACAAAATCTAAGGAGACCAAATGCTAGAAAAATATATATATATATATGCCGAATATTAATTTTCTTTCCTCTAGCTTATTAGCTTTTTTTTTTATTTGAACTGTGTATTTTTAAGGAATGATATTTTCAATAAAGAATACGGTATTTAAACACAACTTTTGAAGCCTGGTAAGTTGCCACTCAAGGTAAACTAGGAGGCTTCTTTGCAACAAATAGGTTATTCTTGTTACGCTGTACGAGCCAACAGATAGTGACGCTCCTCTCAGGTAAGCTCACGCCAAACCGTGCACCTTCTCCCTAGTCATACACATTTCAAAAAAGATTTCGACACTGAATCTGACATCACTTTATTTGTTACCCGTTCTGTCAGGCCAGGATTGAGCCTTACGAATCATCAATGTTGATGACTTTTCAGGTTTTTGTCCACTATATTGTTATAACCTCAGAGCTTCCAGGGCTACGCCCTTTTAATTCCATTCCGTGCATCTCTGAAACCGGACCTTTTGACGTGACGGCCCCTAGACACCACACATTCAGGTACAACGCTAACCATTTCTAACTGAGACCTAAAGGCAAAATCATGGATTCGCGTCCAGCTGTGGCCCTTGAAATCTCCCCGATTTTATCCTGGGTAACCACCAAAAAAAATTAAGGACCATATGTATGTTTAAGGGCCTTTTAAGACTGTCATCTACACTTTACAGCGCCTATTGCAAAGACATACCGTGTGCAGCGCTGTGTGACGACGGACTAATTGCATAAAAGTTATTGAGAAATTCTGTCGGTCTTGAGCCCGGTGTCTGGAAATTTAGCGCCGAGTCACGGGTCCGGACCGTACGAGACCGAGTCCGAGTCCGAGTCCGAGCCCGAGTCCTTGCCTTCCGAGTCCGGGTCACGAGTCCGAGTCCTTAAAATCGTGACTCGAGACCGGTCTCGAGTACTACAGAAATTACTTAGTCTATGTGCCCCAGGTCTTGAGGTGTCCAGTGATGAAAGGATCTCCAGGATTTGAAGTAAAGTCTAGTGAACTTTGACTGATGTATACGTTAATTCATTTTTCTGTTTTCATTGGTTCATATTTTATCTCTTACTAGTTTCAGTAAGTTGACAGGGACAGTTATCATGTTCACAGTTTTAGTCACTCATGAAAGTATCATTGTATTGGATCACAGCGTACCATTTGTAAAGGTCATATATTTATAAAGTTGGGTTGATTACTGTGACAGTACATAACCCTACATGTTGTATGCAGAGTAATATGTTAAATTAAATTAAAATAAACAGGGTTAGCCCTCCAACAGGTACCTACGAGTATTCATAAGCAGCTGCCAGGTATGAACATGAGTTTAGATGGAGGGTAGACTATACCTCTCCTGTTTTCTGGCATGGTAAAAGTTTTTGCATATATATTATTTATGTTCATACTTTTCTCTTTCAGAGGCTGTTTCGGAGTGACTTTAATAAACTGAAGAATAAGACAGCCAACAATACTGGCCTTCTGTGGTCTCTACTGTAGTTTGTTTTTACTCAAGGTCTTAACCATTTAAGCAACTTTTCCTGCACTCTCCCAGGGTCCTTTTTATTACGTTGCATTATAACTTTATAATTTGGAAGTTATAGATCATTTTACCGCGATTATTATGGTCACATTGTCTTGAATTTCGTGTGAATGAAACCCATACAGACAGAGAAGGCAAGTTACTAATATATACGTAATCTAGACATTGCTGACACAGTGCTGTGGAATGACAGGTCAGTGTTAAACCCATCAGAATGCAGCATTCGCAATAGAAGATGGTCAGAGGTGGTAAAATTAGTTGTAGATTCCTTTCCGACAGACAATGTATGTCCACAGAGAGAAAGTGGACCTTTTGAGTAGGACTATAGACCTAATGCATTGACGTCACTCAACGTCATTTTGGATGGTAAACAACGAAATGAAAAAATAAATACCGCGACGGAGACTTCGCACGCGCGCGTAGAACACGTAGGCTCGTATTCCAGCGGAACACAAATCAACTGTCTGCATTTGTTCGTGTAGGTTGCAATAATACGCTCTTGCCTCCGTTGCAGGGTACACTTTCTGTTCTGTAACGTCACATGCATAAGGTTTATTTGTGAATTTCTTTGGAGGGAAGTTATTTCTTATGGTATTCGTTAGAACTAAAATTGCATGACTGTATGACGGTTTAAGATTTAGCAAAACTGAGTAGAAGAAAGTTGCAGAAATCTTGATTACATGTAAATTTGACCTTTTTAGTTTAAGTTACAACTCTATCGTAAGTATATTCTCATATCCATAACTTGTTTACGGTTACTCGTTGGTATCAACATTGCTAGACAATACTCGAATACCGATAGGCTTATAACACATTTTTATTTTAGTAATTACCTGACACCGTTAGCTGCCATGTAGTCTATGAATGGCGTGCTTGCCGACATATTGTTCGGATTCCAAAAAGAAGTAATGTCACCGTAGCCAACATCATCCATAAGAAGTATAACGAAATTAGGTTGTGCATTAGCTGTTACATCTGTCGCTTGCATTGTAAATAGCGAAAAAGTAACCACGATGAAAGCTTCCATTTTACTGTGAAATCAAAAGAATGAACACGAATTAATGTCAATTCAAGGAAAGTCTTGAGATTGTGGAAAGAAGCAGGCATCTAGTCTTCTAGGTGCAGAATAGACTACGAACATAAAATATTAAATAGTTTAGTATTATTTAGACGGAGTTGCCTTAATTTTCGTGGGGTTCTGAGCACAAATTAGCTAAAGGGGCTTCACAGAAATCCCAATTTCTGCACGTCACTCCAATTAAAAGGGTTCAGCTTTTATCTGTTTTTCATTTTGTTTTAACCCCTAAAACGTAATCTTTTGAATACAAAATCCACTGAAGGGCCACCGTACTAGCCCGGGTAAGCAACAAGCCAAGGCTCCGTATTGAAACAACTTCACGGGTTTTTCGATTTCAGGACGGGAGAGCTACAGGACGGAGAACTAACTTCCCGTCCTGATATGCAAGACCTTTTAGATCCTGTTGAAGAAGGTGCGCACAATAGAATTGCATTTAAACAAAAGCAGACACTCTTCCTTATTTGACCATTCGCCTCAATGGTTTGTTTTTGCCTTCATAAGGACATGACTTGTCCAAATTTTTTAAAGATTTCTTTTCTTGTTCGCCATCTTCTGGCAATCCCATTTCCCCACTCCCCCCCCCCACCCCCGCTGTTCTCCCTACAAGGATGTTGATTCCAAATTGTGCCACCACCCCTAGTATAGTTAGCATCTAAAGACACATTCAACATCCAAAATTTTCCAGGGGAACCTCCAGGCCCTCCAATCTTTGGCCCATGCGATGCAGATTTAATCTTATTCACTACAAAGTTACCCCACTCCCGTTTTCTAACTCGATCTACAATTGGCAGGTAACGTGAACGTTGAGGAATAACAATGTTCCCCCTTAATATCGTATTTGACTAAAAGTGGTTGAAAAAATATATGATACAATTTTTATATACTTGGAGAGAAAGGCAGTTTTCACCCACTTGGGGAAATCTAAGTAAAGAGTAACAAAAACGTTCATGTGTGCTTAGATAGTGTAGAAGTACTAGGTGTTTACCTATTACAAAGCCCCCTACACAACATTTTTACTCCCTCCGGTCCTCTCTCAAGTTAAGGACGTTTTGTACAGAGAAGATCGGTCAATTAATTGCTTCAACTTTTCATTGGAGCCGGGTGTTATGTAGCCTTTTGTCAAGGCTTTTCTGCCATTTTTTATCCCTCCTTTTATGTATTCCTATTTGAATGTCATTGTACCCGTTTCACCTCGTATAAACTAAGCATCCACGGATCTAGCGGCGGCATCAAAGCGCATACAGGGGGAGTACAACTTTGAGAGGTAACAGCCAGTGTTTACAGAGGGAGGTGAAAACTTGCGAGGGAAAGACTGCGAAAGAGGCTAGGAGTTATGACACATTTGACCTTGTTGTCTTTGCCTGGTGTCATATACAAAATAGTCTAATTCTCTTTACTTGAAGTGTCTTAATTGGTCAAGCTCATGTCCGAGTCGATCCCCTCGGGATACAAAACATATAGGACCCAATTCACCTATGTCCAAAATTCTCGTCATCGGTTTGCCAGTACTAATTGTTATAAGATTCAATGAGTTAGATTTCTGGCAAGAACTCGAAAAGACAGTCTTTCTGTCAGTATTGCACACAATTGTCTTTCAGTGGACCATTAGCTACATTAGCAACCACATAAGGGAGAGTTTGGACAACTTTTATGCATTTAAGGTGAAATAATGTCTCAGGGGATGTTTCACGGGTAATGAAAAAAAGAAAAATATACAGAAAAGTACAGAAAGCAATAAGTGCAGAAAACAAATTGTGATGTCAATACATATAAAGGCAAGACTTAAAAAATTACCTAGGCTCACTAAAGAGTTGTGAATCCGCCCAGCCCAGAGGCTATATTTCTATCTAAAAAAATTCCCGTCTCCGAAAAGCTGGCTTGTAACATTTTGAACATGTCATGTTTAGACAAAAACAAAAAACAGTGAAATACATAAGGTGTGTTTATGAGTATGTATTCAATTGATTTTCTATTACTAAGAGTCATGATGTTTTCAAATGACGTTACAAATTTCTATTTTATTTCACACTTGTATCGTGAGTAAACATGGGCTAAATATGCCCATATGTGACATCGAAAGATGGACAAACCATATATGGCTAATGTTAGCCTTTGTTTTTTTTTTTCAATCTTAAGTTCAAGGGCACTTGTAGCATTGGTATCCAGTGAGGGGGTTATGTGAAAGTTAATATTGTTTCCATGAGAAATATTGATGCCACTCACCAAACTGTCAACTATCTGATCAGTAATTAAGAGATAATTTATAAAGTTAGCAAAGGAAATCTTAACACTGTGCAACACTCCACATCATTATTTTTGATAATGCAATGAGTTACTTCAAAAACCATCAAACTTTGAAGACGTATATTTTGAGAACAGTTAAAGATATTGAAATAATTCCAACGGATCTTTAATTGGATTGGACGTACTTCATTAACTGATAAGTGAAACAGCTCTGTTAAGTGGAGTGTCTCCAGACCTTTGAGCATACACACGAGCTGTAAAACAGGAAGCACAGTGTACGGTACGGTGTAGCTTTTAAAATTAGTGACACTTGGCCCCAAATTGCAGGTGCGTATCTAGTAGGGATGGGGGTGACAACCCCTTCCCGTGAACAAACGAAAAAAATACACATAATGGTATTGCCACGACTTAGTCCGAGGGTCGTTTCAGACTACACTTATCCATTGACGGGCAGACGGAAGGGACATTACCGGACCGCATTGAACTGATCCTATGTTGGTAGGATCCTGGGGACTACCTTGTGGCGTTTATTTGTGATTTGAGGGTTATTCTTTTGTTTTTGACTTAAGTTATGGGAGCATTCAACCCCCTACCCTCTAGTGAGTGCTAAAAAAAAGAAAGAAAAAAAACACAACGGACTGAGAATAAAAATGCGTTCATGGTAAGCTTTTAACAATTTTGCATTTTACGAAATGATGGCAATAAGTTTTGTTTGAAAATTAAGTACGTTTTATTAAATTGAATTTTTCTTATTCTCCATATTTCACGGGCGGGGAAAGGGGGCACATGTGTAAAAGAAAATTTTTGGCTTTACAAACCCCTCAGATGGCCGGAAACAGGACTTCTCGAGTGTTTTAAGCTGCATGTACCCAGACTTGAAATATAGATTTCATGTCTGCAAACTCTCGATTAATGCAAGAAAAATCAATATTTGAAAAATGTTAATATATGTTTCTGAGCGGAGCGCCACTATTGGTTGGCGCGGAGCGTACCACAACATTTTCGGCTTTACACAAACCCCCAGATGGCCGGAAACGGCACTTCCCGAGTGTTGTAAGCAAGAATATGTTCTGCCCCCACTTTGAAATTCTCACCGCTTCTTGGAGCTTCTTGGACTTTTAGCCCAAAAGTAGACCGAAAACAGTCAATGACTTTCACACACGAAGTTCATGCGGACCTACGTAGGCTAGAGCCTAACCATAGGCCAATTAGTAAATCCATGATCAAAATACTGTATTTTTGAATTTTGATCAGATCTAAAGGCTGTGCTCTCTTTGAAATTCCCTAATTCACTAAAGAAGCCTAATGTTACCATCTGGAAAAGTTGAGGCATCCCATGTTTTCAAAGTACTTAGGACCAACCACAATAGAGTAGATTTGGGAGAAATTGATAATTTGAAAAGTGGGATGGAGTTGGATCGATCGTTACTGATTCGAGTTGTCAGATATCTGGATAGGAAGAGAAAACGTTGGGAGTATTTATTGCCCCCCGCCCTCTTCGTCCCTGGATTATGATGGAGTTAACAGAGCTGACGAGAATTCAAGATCAAAAGAGCACTGACAAAATACCCTG
>WURT03006271.1:0-10003 GCA_009936505.3 Holothuria glaberrima
GAATGAAGGATTGTGACATTGTTCATCCATTGATGTTTGTATTTTGTCCGAAATGTTGCAGATTCATCGTCAAATTGAGCAAATTGCAGTAAGCCCTGCGGTTCGAACGGTGGCGACCGATTTGGTCACGTGATCCTGTGTCCATGTATTAAAGTCCGTGTTTTCACCTTACATTGTACGAGAACAGTGTTATAACTTCTATGGCCTTCGGGGATTTTGTCCAGTCTAAAAGCAAATGAAGCAATAACCTCGTCCAATATGTTAAGACAGACACCCATTACCATAAAGTACATTTTTGGTGTGGAGATACCAAAATTTTCAGTTGGTGACTACTCAGCTTTGATTGAAATAAAAGTTTGAAATAAAAAAGGTTCAGAGTAGCTCAAATTCCACAAAATGCAGAAAGGGTGCCCAGATTACACAATTATAGCCTTGTATGCTCACCAAAACATGGCCTTAAGTAATAAATTAGGTTTGTATCTGCAGTAACAACTCCCTGGTATCTGCACAAGGAGGAGCTTTATATCAGGGAGTTGTTCCTGTTTAGGAGTTATGGAGGAGCTACAAGTTACTTAGTTGGGAAACCTGAAAACGTCTGGGATGATGAGAATTGCCCTTCAAGTACATTGTGGCAAAAATTAGAGATTGACTGATATATGGTCCCAGTTCTATAACTCGAGAAAACAAAGGTCATTGCCATAGAAAATTGAACTGCTTTCTAGCTGCAATAAATGTATGCCAGAGCTTATAGAGGATAAAAAAGTACGTGTTATTTTGGATGGGTGATGACATATCCGGTAAATTTGGTTTGAAGCGTGGGCACATTTACAAAGCATTTGAACAACAAGAAGGAAAGACATTCTCACAAACGACCGTTGCCAAAGAGACATTAATATTGTATCTTACTGCAGGTATGAACAAGAAATAAACAGAGAAACGACGACATCAGAAATAAATGCTTGCCACCCAACTGTGGAAGCAAGTCAGAGTGTTTCATAAGAAGGTGGTTGTGAGACTTCGTTAACGGATGGCGCACTGGGCTGCGGCAGCAGAGGTGTCGTTGGAGTTAGATTATTCCGGGGATCTTGTCCTTGTATTGGGTGATATTCGTTGTTGTAGTCCTGATAGAAAAGCAGACACAATATCATAAGCATTCGGTTAGACACTTTACTGAATCTATTGAAAGTTTAAAACAAATCAGTATAGATAGCTTAAATAACACATTAACACTTAGCATCAGATAATTAGAAAAACTACTCTGTGTTATCTATTGTTTTTATCCTTGTTTTGCGGTCTCTTAACATTCGTTATTACACATAAGTTCATGTTAACGTAATAACGATTATGATCAATACATTGCACGACTAAGATTTAACAATTTAAATCAGACTGTAGGAAGTTCTTAAGTGGAAACGTACGGTCAGTATCCAAATGGTCACTTATCTGGACCCGGAAGGGTACGTGCGCAGCGCAGGATCTGTAACTGAACCGTTAAACTAGCTACGCAAACTCCTTAGTGGCAAAAATATAATTGGAAGGTGAATTCACAGGCGAGAGAGAAAACTAGGAGGCATTTTCTCTCCAAACAGTTTAGGTTTTCATACAGGCAAACGCGCTGATAAAAGCGGCATTTTTTCATGAGCTGGTGACGTATGTCATAGATAAACTAAAAAAAAAAAAAAACAATGATTATACGGAAATGATATCTCTTTTCAAGATAAAAACAACTTTGGGCCATTTCAAATGATGTTTGAACACCTGTCCTGTCTTCTTTTCGGCTTTGTCATGCTATGTTAGAATCTGCAACTAAAACTTTTTCATCTCGACAACAATATTACTCCAGCCAACCTCCGTTTTCCCTCCTTACCTTCTGGAAGTCCGAATGACCATGCATGATTTTTAATCTTACTTTGCTAATTAAAGGAAAGAAAGTATAACTCATTCTTACGTATCTTCTGCAGATTGAATTATGTGTGTGGCAATAGCAAACAGCACCACATGTGAAGCTTGCACCGACGATGGATATCACCATATGGAGAAAAAACGTAAGAAGCAGTGAACTCGACGTTGCGATACCTTCAACCTCCCGATTATTTGGCCACTCCTTTTGATTTATCATGCAAAGTAAAAGTTAAATGGATCACCATCATTATATAAATATGACTTGAATAATTGCCATTTCTTGGAAAATGTCTTCACATATTTAAATGTAGTTTAAAGAAATCAAAGTATTTCTGTCAAAAATTTGTCTATTACTAGAGTTTCACTGATTATGATGTAAGTAATCTCAGTGCTTATCAAAGTATTATGGACATGTATTATATCTAATGGTTTTGGACGGTATACGCTCAATTAGTTTTACCAGGAAGTTCCTGGTTATGATACCGTTATATCCTTGTACAAGCTGCGAAATTTTCGAAACGCCTAGCGGCTTTTAAGAATACAACGATCTGGTTTCCGTAATCTTGGCATTAAACAGGCTACCACAACAAAGTTGCTGAATTTCAATTTGAGTTGACTTTCGCGGTAATCAACCTTTTTCCACTTACCTCATATGCGGCAAGTTGAATGATATCCACCAAAGTAAATCCACCGAACACAAGACAAAATGCCCCACATAATGCAGAACTGACATTTAGTACCATATAAGCAATAACCTTGAGTTGAAGAGAGAATATATCCCAAATAAATACACATTTAAGCATTACATGCAGTTTACGTGTATAAATTTTAAGTAAAACGTAACTCCATATGTTGATAATTGTCTCGTTGCAAATACAAATGTTTGGGAAAAAACGGTTCTCATATTTAGCTAAAAATATGACTGCTTTAATCGCATATTTACTTAATAAGAAATTCAGCACATGATAAACATTTTGAAAGTCACTATTGCAATTGGTTGATCATCAAACGAAGCAAAAATTAATCAAAGGTTGGAAAAACGGACATTGATTACCTTACAACCATTCCGTCTGCTACATCTACCAATGCCACCTGCAATTATTAAGACCTGAGTGAAAAGAGGAAACTTCTTTAAATTTGTAAGCCAACCACGTAATTAGAAAAATATTCAGCTCACTCCTTTGTTAATCTTTGGATATCCTTGTTATAAGTTGAACAAGATTCGAAGGCCTATTTCGAAGAACTTTTTCTCCTAAACGTAGGTATCCTTCGAGGGGTATAAACTCCAATGTAAAGTCACTTAAATTTTAAAAAAGCACTTAAGTTTATGCGTAGGTAAAATGTTTCCTAAAGCGTGCGTTCTTGAATCGTTGTCTTAGTATGGCTAATCATAAGTAATATGCAAGGCTTAATGTATACTGAAGAAGCTACCGGTGATGATTATTACTCTGCAACCAGAAAGCCAAAATGCGTAATGATTCCGGTTGCCACTTAGACATAACTTAAATACTGTGGAATTGAGTTGACTGTTTAATTGTGAAGTACCTGTGCTTCCGTTTAGATATAAAACCTTGAAAAACCATGAAGTGCAAGATATTGATTGTCAACATGGCAAAAACTTAACTTTTTGTTTAAGATTAAAAATTAATTTTGGACATAACATGCCAAATATAAGATTCTACCATATTTCGTACTTGACAAATCATATGTCCAAGGTTTGCAAAACTTCGCCTCTGTTGGCCTTAACTAATTTTTCATCTTCTCTGAAAAAACTACAAATAATTCGTAGAAGGGGCACCAATATGTTAAGTATGATGAGATTTATGCACCTTTTCTTTCCACAGAATTTTTACAGGGTTTTTATAGTTCAATCTCCGATGAAACCATGTGACTGTTGATCATATACCATGTGCTTAATAATGAGTACAGTACCCAAACTCCAAGAAGGAGATAAAAGCATGTTTACTTCATTAGATATCAAGTTTACTGGGTTTTTCACGGTCTGAACTGCGGTCATTTCGAATCACCATTGACCTCCACCAAACCTCAGTAGAAGAGACTACTCGCTTTATGTGAGAACTCACATGGCCACGTATGGGATTCATACACGTTACTTTGCTTGAGATATCATGTTTACAAGACTTATGCTGTGTGACCACAGGTGACCGCAAATGACCATCGACCTCTTCCAGAATAACAAGATCCTCTACTCATTATAAGGCATCTCATACCACGTAAGCGTTTCCTCACTGTCATCTATGTCGACAGATTTTGTTAACAAATAGTTTTCAAGGTTCACACGTATTGACATTTGGTGCTTCCAATTTTTTTTTTACCTCCACTAACACTAATGTGTGTCTTGTTCTTAAAACAGGCTACCGAAACCTATGTTAAGAACAATGCGAAGTATTCATCAAAGTTCCTCTTCTGGAAAACTGTGTTTAAAGGGTTTCTGCAATGTCATGTCCTGTGACCGCGAAGAAGCTTCTACCTTTAACAAACCAAAAGCTATCATTTGTATGCTGAGTATTAAATTCATCAAGGTTACGCATCTTGAGAAATCATGTTTACAAGCAGTTTTTCAAGACCTATAGACAGTTTGACTTCTGGTGAGCTGGTATATAGGATACTTACCACAGCACTAATGATGCCCAACACGATTGTAATGATACCAAATAAACCAATAAACACATGAATATTTAAGGATAGTGCTATGAAAGTCGTAATAACTGTTATTTCTATGATTCCAAAGCAAATCTGTATGAATGATACAACACTGCGGGCTGTAGCTCCCGAAAGGTCTCCATTAGGATTGTTTGGCCGGTTAGCATTTTCTGGCCCACTGAGAGGTTGTACAAAATTGGTCTGGTTTTGGTGATGAGAACGGTTCATGTCTGTGGAAGTATAAACAAACACAAATATGCAAAGCCTAAAGGAAAGGGAAAATGAAATCATATCCACAAGATCTGAATGAACGAAATCCATACTTGATGCAGGTTAAACTTGAACATTCATTCAAAATATCTTTTAATGACGAGCATAAGGAATACAACGTATCAATAGGCCATGAAAATGTGAAACTCGTTCATCCCTTTTCACTCTGGACTCTCGTATCCAATTAAAGTGGCAGTAAATGGACTTTCGTACTACATATTTCAGGATTTATTTTCTTGCAACAGAAAAAAGAACCGTTTAAGGGCGTTATCTTGTCGTACTTCATGAGAGACATATGGAAAAGATAATTAGTGTCATGAATTTTCTTTCAAGAACCTATGGAACATAAAAGTTTTGATTTAAGACAAACTTTCATTTTGAAGATTATTGTTTTGGCCACATAAAAAGACAGGTTTTCCTAATTTCTGTCAGAAATCACTATGCTACGTTTTGTTTATAGATGTTTAAATAAATATTATTGAACTAATATTGTTTTCGTGCTTAACTGAAAGACATTGTAAAGAATTTAGGGGGTACGTTAGCCTTTACTGAAAGCCCTTTGGAACTGGGTATTTCATCTGCCAGAAAAGAAAGAGAAAATGTTCAAAAACATGTAAAACATAAGAAGGTTCAACCATGGGTAAGATAAAGAGACGTGAGTAAAAACTCTTTCCGAATATAACTTTCAAGACCATTTAGCTGGAAGTCCCAGTTACCTGGTCTTGGTGCAAATAATTGGAGGCGTAATCAGAAATGTAAAACCTGGCCATGCATGTCATGCCAGTATGTGTTTATATATATATATATATATATATATATATATATTGTAAAACAGGAAACAAATGAATGCATCACTAGTTGACTTGAACTTGAAGAGTACAAAATAATCCAAAATTTAATTCAAAATTTTCGGTTCCCCTGGAACCTTCATCAGCGAGATCAGAAAATAAAGTGAGTACAGCCATTAACTTAGCCTACAGCAGAAAATACATCTTAGAAACAGCAGATAATAGGTGATGAAAAGATGATAAGTGGAATAAACAATTACGTTGTCTGATGGAAAGTGTATTCATTCAAAACACCGAGGTCTTTGTTTAGCCCCGTGATGTGTGACGGGGCTAAACAAAGACCTCGGTGTTTTGATCAGACTACGTAATTGTTTATTCCACTTATCATCTTTTCATCTTTTCATCAAGAACAAAGAAACCATGCATCAAAGTTTGATACCTGAATGGTATTAAAGGGAAAAGAAATTCTGCTTTCTAAGGAAACACACATGATAAAGCAACAAATTAAGAACAAGTAGCAGCAAACAGCTTCATTATATCTTGTTCCGTTCTAGAGATATAGCCATTTATTGCAATGACAGGGTGCCACCATTTGCAAAAAACGATGACTTGTAGCAAGTCTGTTATGATGTCATAGAGCCACAACAAATTATGCTTTGGCTATGTAGTTCTTATAAACTTTCTCAGTAATTTCTTTGATATCATAGGTACTGTTGAGGTTCTGTCTAAACTATTTACTCCCCAAGCTGTAAATTTTAGAAAGGATGCACAAAATTTTTAAATTCATTTCCTAAAATGAAAAACTGGTCCAAAGAAAACAAAGATATACATTACTGATTTGTCTTAATGTGGCTTTGAAAGGACATTACAGCTGACTTGCTTCCAAGTCATCTTATGGTACCACCCCGTCATT
Organism: Holothuria glaberrima; assembly: GCA_009936505.3. NCBI lineage: Eukaryota > Metazoa > Echinodermata > Holothuroidea > Aspidochirotida > Holothuriidae > Holothuria > Holothuria glaberrima. The sequence goes on from WURT03006271.1 coordinate 6,538, forward strand.
GAAATAAATAGCCATATCTCTAGAACGGAACAAGATACAATCCAGCTGCTTGCTGCTACTTGTTTATAATTTGTTGCTTTATCATATGTACCTCCTTAGAAAGCAGAATTTCCTTTTCCTTTAAATCTTTTTGTACTTATTGTCCTACAGATTTGGCTGTTGCGTCTCTAGCTTCCTATAACAGCTCCCTGCTCAAACTGAGGTAAAGAGACAAGTGAAGGGAAATGAATAGACTATACAGCCTGAAGTGAATATAGGATTCCCAGAATAAAAAAAAAACATTCAAGATTATTCAAGAAAAATTCAATGGTTCTGAATGGTTTCATTTGCATTTTAAATGTTTTTGAATACGTTTCCCTTTAATCTGGGATAAAACCATTCAGCACCATTCAACCATTTGCAATAAATTTTAAACAAGTTAGAGCCATTACCAGTCAACTCCAGTCAACGTTGAATGAGTTTTGGGCAACAGTTGAATGTTCGTTTTTATTCCTGGGTTGGTAGGTGTCTATTCACTTCAGTTTGAGGTTGGCTTACATCATGAAGTATAGGGCTTACTTTATAACGGAAGTCTAGGAAAACGTATATGAAAAACACCATTCCTTTGAACTTTACAAGATGTCAATTATTAAATAATGACGATGTAAAAATTTCAGCTTCATGCCATAAAGATCTTCCTGCCTACCTGACGAGCGAAAAATTCCTTAATTCTCTTCTCTAGCCACGTATAGTTTCTGATATTTTGTCGTGTTGACTATCATACAGATGAATAGACGTGATGTGTTCCGTCGTACCAATGATGATTCAGTATGCCATATGCTTGTAGTATTTTTTTTTATCTAGACTATAATACCATAGTCGTTGAAACTGGTGTGTGCATTTCACAGTAATATGTCAGTCGGAGCTTCCGTATAGGCACTTAGTGTATGCGACTCTATGCTATGATATATGGGTCACACAGGGCTAAAAGTCGTCTCCACTTTTAACCTTCGCACTAAGTAGAGTGAGTTTGTTTTTTGTCATGTTATCTCAAGTATGCATCGGTGGTTGTTGGAGTGACATATAGGGGCTAAAGTGTAAACACAGAAAGTTATACCTCATCGTTGGCCCTGTCGAATACAAATACCAATTCATGCTACTCCTTTGAGAATATCGCCTTGCAAGTAAATTAGGTCTACTCCACAGCTCGGTGAGCAACTAAGTGTTAATGTGTGAAATAACCTACACTGCATTTGAAGTGCTTTTCCACATTGAAGCCTTCCTCGAAAAAGCTTACCAGGTTGGTGTTTAAAGAATTAAAGTAGAACCCTACATCAGCTCTGTGGGTACGAGCTATTTCGTGCACATGGTAGAGTCTTACCCCTGTCAATCGTACCAAAGGTATAAGTGTTTAAGATTAAAGACTTTCTTGAAACTATATGTCCATTCTTTCGTGACCCTACAGTGCCAATTCCTGTCCCTCATAGCCCCCGGCCCTTGCCGGTGAGTCTTCACCGTCTGCCAATTTTTCCGATTTCATTTCATAAAAATATAGGACAAAATGACACTAATCAGATCCCAGGAGAGGTTAATAACAAATACTCATTAAGAATCTTTGTTACTTACCAGATTCTGCTACCATAACTTAGTGTCATTGCTTCACAGATTTCCTCTCATCCGGTCACCTCCCTTTATTCTGTTGCCTACATCTGCATTCTGGTATATTTTGTTTCTGACACTGGTGTCCATCCCTTTCAGTTAGACCTGTAGACCTACCCTTCGGTAACAGTTTGTTGAACTTGCGCACACCAGATCACAACAAGAGATGTGACTTGCTCTATCATCTCCCAGGGATTGCCACAGACTATTGCAGGGTGCTGAAATGTTGTTTGTCTGGTCAGTTGGTCCACAAAAGTTTTGAAAAGGACCATAGGGGTAGGAAGCTGTTCGAGACTGGGGGCTGAACTTTGTTTCCGATCGCTGTCCTGGGGCAGGGGTCTAAGACATTTCTTACAGAAGAGACAAATAAGGGTTCCCTTTCGAAAATGTTTGGATACTTCGGGGTCCTTAGATGCAATTTGGGGCATCATTTTGAACAAATGGTAAGATAAATTACTGCAATTTTTTTACATTTCTTATCCTGCTTACAGGAGGAAAAAGGAGGGTTCCCTTTGGAAAATGTTTGGATACTTCAGTGTCCTTAGATGCAATTTGGGGCATCATTTTGGACAAAGTTTAAGGTAAAAAACTGCAAATATTTGACATTTCTTACAGAAGAGACAAATAAGGTTCCCTTTGGAAAATTTTCGGATACTTGAGGGTCCTTAGATGCTATTTGGTGCATCATTTGGACAAATTTTAAGGTAAATTACTGCAAATATTTGACATTTCTTACAAAAGAGACAAATGAAGGTTCCCTTTGGAAAATTTTGAATATGTGAGGGTCCTTAGATGCAATTTGGTGCATCATTTTTGAAAAAGTTTAAGGTTAATTACTGCAAATATTTGACATCTCTTACAGAAGAGACAAATAAGGGGGTTTCGTCCTTGGAAACTGGGGGCTGAAGCATACTTCCGCCCTGCACAAATTTCGCTGGGGCTGTCACCTCAGCCCCTGCTTCCTACGCCCTCGGAAAGGCCTTAACTTGCATATTATCAAAAATATTTAACAATGTATTTACATGATACCTTCTACGAAAGTGACGCAACCCCTTTTTTATAATGGGAGAGGGAGGCGGGATGTGCCCCGTAGAAAATACTACTTCTAAGAATATTTTGAATTACTATTGTCTTGATACATTTTAACACAACTCTCCCACCTGAAAAATATCCCCTTGGAAGCCATTTAACACCCTTCCCCCAAGTCCAGTGCATTATCTGACTACGGGCATGAAGTGGCAGACCTCGTTCTGGAATGGCCGCAGGAACAACGATCCGGTGCCGGAGAGAACTTGAAGAAGACGATTAATCTTGTATCCCTTCCTTCTAAAATATTTGATGTTTCCTAACCAAATTTTCAATAGTTGATATTGAATCAAAAGATGTACCGTAACTTTATTTGGCCAACACAATATTAATCAATTTTAATCATCCTTTTTGGAATTAATGGCAATCATTTATAATCGGACAAAATCAACTTCATCTGATGTCTTCCTTTTTGTATGCTACAATCCAGGATCCCCGAAGCCTTCGCATGGAGTGATTGCCTCCATCCAAAACAGTTAATACATCTTCATGGGAAAAGCATTCTGGCCCTAATTGGTGATTCCTTCTCCCATCTCTCTCACTACCTACTAGGCTTACATGATAATTGGGTGGGTCCTAATTGCTCACGTGAGTATCGGCATTTTCAATCGTTACCACAGTGTTTCAGGGTCTTCGACATTGAACCGCCACCGGGATAATACTCCTGAAGAGCCCGGCAAATGTTCACTGGATCCCACGCCCACCGGAGAGCGCTCCCCGTGGAGCAAAATGTGTAAAACTT
>WURT03006281.1:0-28279 GCA_009936505.3 Holothuria glaberrima
AGGTGGGCTAGATGCAAAATGGTGCTACATTTATTGCTAAATTTGAGTTGGATATATTTCCAAGAATTTCTACTTCTCAGTTCTTGGGGTAAATCAGAACCACACTGCACGTTGTAAGTGAACAGTAAATTGTAAGACTACATATACCATTAGCAAGTTTACTCATATCTTATGAAATTTTGATATGGAAATGATTAGCACTGTGCATGTCAGAGCCTTTCCGAAATTCTGATAGAGGTTATACTGACAAATAACTACCTGCGCGCAAAGCGCGCGAAAATATTTGCACTTTTGTCGGGAATTCGATCAAAAATTCGGGAACACAGTAGAAAATTTGAGCAATCTTTTCACTTTTTCTTCATCTTTGCCGAAATTCCACCTATTCTGTGCCCGAATTTTGGTCATTTTTTACCCGAATTTTCCACTTCAGAAAATTTGGGGGGGGGGGGAGACTGCCCCCGTCTCGTATGCCTATGCCTTTCTTTGCCTCCATGTATGGATGTTTCGCCATTTTGAACTTGGACTCTAGTCAATAAATACTCTTAGGACTTTCCTGAGCGTAGTCTGCGTAGCGCCTCTGTGGCTGTCGCCCCTTAGGCTGCAGCCTCCAAGCCTGCCGGCGATAGCCAAGAATTCCTTTCTACAGAGCCGAAAAGTTAATGAAGTTAATTTTCATGAGTATTATTTTAGCAAACGGCCATTGGTCTATTCCTGAGGTAGGCGGTGCTCAATAATTCGAATCTTTGCAATGCTACATTGACCATAAATTCGTTTAGACCATAAATATGTTACGTCCGTTTAATGCTTCTTATTGATGGAAGTCTTGATCATGGACAGCCTCTTTCATGACAACTATCAAAGAGTTCGTCTGGAAGTTGACAAATAATCGGTTGGAAAAGATCGTAACTCTCGTTTCTAGAGGCTGTGTGTTGCGTTGTTAGTAGTTGAGCAGTCGCTGTACTGTGTGTATACACAGACGGTACCACGATACCAGGGTGGTGTCGAGTTGGCTTTTCGCAGCGATGGTAGCCGCGGGGTAGCCTGAGCGTTGTATACCCGCAGAATACAATTCTCTGTGCCTTTTTACTCGCAATAATTGACACACACTTCTGCGTGCTCGGAAAACGGACGTGCCAGTGTTTTCCCATCGTGAGCGCATGAGAAGTTAAATGTCCATATAACAGTGCGAAATTTGAAGATACCATTGAAACTGACCTACGGAGAAGTCTCTCTCTGGTCGTGTTCCCATTGAGTAAGCGCGGTGGATCATGGTTCAATTTTCCCACGAGTGTTAAATTAACCCAGAGCCACCACCACATTTGAGCAAGAGCGATAGATCAACTTGCTATATGAACACAACGCGCAAGCGTGAAAAGGTCACCAATTTTTAGAAGTCGGCTTGCCATTCCGTCACGTACTGTACAAAGACACCCACGTGTAGTATACAGACCATTCGCTACTGCATGCTATGCACAGCATAGCAATGAACACTATTCATTTCCACGGTATGGTACTATTCCACGACATAACTTCGGATACAATATCAAGTTTTTTTTAATTTTTTTATTTTATTTTATTTTTTTTAATATGAAGGTAAATGTTGCTGTGCTGGCAAGTTTGCTTATGCTTTTATCTCAGTTGAGAGTAGTACTACAACGTAGGCAGATAACGAATGCATTGCTGATTCGTAGACGGTTCCTTCTTCTTGCAGCACGGCGACGAAACCGGTTCAATATAGGCCTGGCCCACCGATACAGATGTGGGCTAGGCTAACCATTAACGTTCCAACTTGTTACAATAAGCTGTCACTCGGACATTTATACACATTTCTTCAGTGGTCCTACCTATCGGTAACAGAAAAGATGTTAAGTAGTAATTAACTGGAAAGCAACCTACCGAAAATTATGGAAATGAACACACCAAATCTCCTATTAATTTTCAGGGAGTACAGTAAAACTTCTAATAACAACTAGTAATTAGAAGTAGTAGGCCATATAGTTAGATCAGATTCAACGACACATCAACACAAATGTGTTATATAGTGTCAACTAGATAAAAAGTAAAGTTTAAATACGGTTTCAAATACGGTTCAAGTTCAAGTTCGGTTTCAAATACAGTTCAAATACGATGTAAGTCCTTTCCTTTAGTCGCTTCTTACGACGGGCGGGAAACACCGTGGTCATATTCTACAACCCCCAGCCCACAGGGGGCAGTAGGCCATACAATGCATTTATGTACACATGTGCCCGTAGCGTACCGTGCCTGGTCTGGAGAGTAATTTATTTTGTAGCCTACCCGCGTTTGCTACCGGAAAGCGACTGCACGCCGGGAAGCTTAATTTTTTATCCCACTTCGATTTGTCCATTTCGAATTTTCAGGAATTTTGAAAATTGTTTCAAAATAATGGTTAGGGTTAAAATATAGGTTAGGGTTACGTCCTCTAGGAATATTTGGCATGTTCATTCATAATCCGGCGTCAGAATGACAAAAATATGTAGACAAACTGTCATTTGGGAAAAATGACGTGGCAGAAGCTGATTGGTTCATTGCCACTTTTGTCCATATCGAAGTGGGAAAAAAATTTCGCCGCCGGGAAAGAATAAACCGGAGATCAGGGGTCACTTGATCTACAGATTGTGTTTACATTACAGACTTTGATCCAGCGCGGGCAATCTGATCTACCCCGGTGCGTCGATAAAAATCGATGGATCTTGATCTTGAGTGACAGTTGTTGATCTGCATTCCCATTAGATTTCCATCTACTGCGGTAGATCATGATCCACTCACTCAAGTGAGAACATGGCCTATGAAAGTCAAACCAGTCATTGCGCGTACATATTTAGTGTACTTAAAATAAATTTCTTCTTGGGAGTGTAATTAACTGAGGAGTGATACTTCTTAGCATGGGTGTCACCAGGAGAGGTCGAGGGGTGCAAACGACCCCCTTTCAGCTTCTGTTTTACAAAAACGTTTAAAGGTTGTACAAAAAATTGAAATAGGTTTCTTTTGTCATTGCAAAGTATAAATTTCTTTTAATATGCTAAATATTAAATTTCGCTGCAATTACAGATCGAGACCCCCAAATTACTACTTTCACCCCTTCACTTTTTTAAACAGTTTAAGGTTGGTGAAATGTAGCTACACCTTTCCATAGTATTGTAATCATATGTCTAATACCACCACGTTCAGAAATGATAGAAAAATAGAAAAAGGACTCTGATGAAATACCTTTAAAAGATTTCTTTTTTCGAAGGAACAATCATTTTATAGAAACTATCTTAGAAAGATGTTCATTTCTTGAGTTCTGTTTATTTTGGTGGGTAAACTGCTTCATGTCAGTATACGATACACATTAATATTTAAACAGACTTGCGCATACTTGACATTTCAAAGTCACGTGATTTAAAATCTCAATGAAAAAAATAGGTGGTGATATTGTTGTAGCAGTCGACTGTTCTTAGGGTTTTAACTACACATAGGATGCCCTCTCAAGATTTGCACTCCTAGCGCACTAAATGCATGACATATAATTCTCAGTGTTTAATATCCACCTTCGACTCGACGGTTCGATATTTCATCAATAAGGCATTTTTTCTCGATCGGATAGTATTATGAAGAGAGAGTTATCCCACAAAATCTGGCATGTCGAAAGGCACTTCAAGTATTGGAAAGGCTTGTACCGATACTTAAAAATTAACTTCCTTTTGTACCTACGTACTTATGGAACTGAGTAATGGGTCAATCATTATTCTAAATTTCAAACAACTTCTTATGTTGTTCCTCCAGTTTTTTAATCGGCGTTTTCAATTTTTACCTTTTCATTTCCTATTTTAATGGAATAAATGACATGTAGGTCTTTCTAGGTCTTGTGAGAGAAAAGTTGAAAGTAAAAAACGAAGTTAATTGGTAAAATCACATTGTGCACAAACTTACTGTTCTGTTCTATAGAGCCTGATAACTTAAGCAGTTAAGAGATGCTATTCATTGCAGATTTGAACGATTTTCTCAAATTTCTTTGCACTGCAGAGTTCACTTTGCTTAAAACTTTTCTATGATTTGTTATCAGGTTAGCTATTTTTACCTCCTTAATATTGAATATTCCATTTTATTCCACGACCTTCCGAGGGCTTTGTCCAGGGAATCCTTTGTCTCTGGATCCTACCTATTGGTTCCCTTGACAGAGCCCATGGTTCCCATGATAGGCCCCCAACTTTAAAAGGAAATCGTTGTAGTGCCATTGCCATTTTAAGACTTAAAATGGGTTCACGTTTTGCTCTTTTGTTCTTGAAAAAGAAATCATATTTTGGCATTATCAAACTAGCAATATTGACGATAATTTCACCGCATTATATGAAATGTCTCACTCCTCAGAGCTTTTGGGGGCAGCGCCCTGACTCCACCGGGGCTTCGCCCCTGGACCCCACGCGGTAAAGTGCTCGCTATACGCGAGTGCATTGCCTCTTTTGCGGCAATAACTTCCTTTTTCACACAAAATACGACCCCCTTTAAAAATGTCTTGATGACGCCTATGCTAAGGTTAACAATATTCCAAAATAGCAAGTATTAATTCTTTTGTAAGACATTCATTTGCATGTTTGCTTTCAAAACGACTGAGCAGTGATCAGCACTTTCGCCGCGACATTTTCGCCTCCATGAGGAGTCAACGCGCCATTTTAAGTTTGGAATCTATTCGAATAGGCTAATATCTTTGGTTTTGGGACAGGGCCTTTTTAAAGAATTTTTTAGTGGGGGCCATGTTACGAAAGGGACCATTTTCGCGCTGTGCGCGAAACCAGCCGTGAAGCGCATGGTTAGCGGGTGGAGTCCAGGGGAAAATACCCCGTGGGGGTCCAGGGGGCGAAGCCCCCGGAAGCTCTGAGGTTAAAGCATATTTCTGTGTGAAAAATACAGTCTCAGGGTAGGTATATTTTGGTCCATCATAGTGTATAAGGCTATTCTTCTACTCAGGCCACCATAATATTACTGTAAGTGGTTGGAGTCCAGGGCCTGCTTTAGGGCCCCTGGTGGGGGTCCAGGGGGCGAAGCCCCCGGGAGCTTAGACGTTTTAGCATATTTCTGGGTGAAAAATTTAAGTCTCTGTAAAGATATATTTTGGTTTAAATGCATCCTCCTAAACAAATACTCCAAATAATTTTAAAATATTAGGCTATTCCTACTGTCAGGCTACTATATGTTAGCTGAGTGGGGGGCATCTGAGGGCCGGGGCAATGGCTCTGACTGGGGGCACATTCCCCAAGCTCTCCTTGGTGCCACCACTGAGCGTAAGCGGAAGATCACCATTGAACGGCATGTAATGTACGAAGGAATTTTTCAGAAAAATGACTGTCTAGATTGACAGAAGTTGCACTTTACATGGCTTTTAAGTAATTTATCACCTTATTTTCCTCATCCTTACCTGTATTCTTCCTGAGTGAAGTAGTTCAAAACGTCTTCCAGCCTGTCTACATAAAATTGGGCAATTTTCAACATTTGAAAACGAAATTTCCCAAAAAAGGGACCATACTGGGGGGCCAAATGAGCTGACTGGGGGCTTTCCATGGGATTGGGGGCCACGCCCCCCAGTATGTATTTTAAAAAAAGGCCTGTTTTGGGAGGAGATGTATAGTTGGGAGAATTGTAATTGTCTGGGACGATGAAATTTGCCCTAAACTGTTTTGAGGGAATAGACAGTCGCCCCAAACTTGCCTTGAAAAATCAGCAAACTCTTGCAGATCTCCTCTTAATGCATTACAAGAACCTCTGAAGACATTTTGAAAATAACTGTTACAAAACAAGAGGTAAAGCAAGGAGAAATTCCCCTTGAATTTCACAATTCACTAAAAAATATTGTCACATGATGAAATTACGCCATTCATGAACTAGAGTGACCGGGCATACTAACTCTGATCGTGCTGACTGCATTTTCCCTTTAAGTTCCTGAAAAGTTGCTCTTTTTATTACCAACTTTCGCATATACTGTGTGTAGGTGAATAAGTGCAGGTGCATTACAGGGCAAGGGACAGCAGGTGCACTTGCCCTCTCTCCTCCCTAGATATTTGAAAGTTAATTCTAACCACATCCATCTTTAAAGTCCTTGGATAGTTAAAATGGCGAAAATAGTATTTTTAGTGCCCTTTCCCTGGTATCAGTTTCAACTTTATAGCTCGATGAGGGTGTGTATGTCGTTTTGTCCGTTCTTGTGAATTTTAACCCTTCCTGTTGTAAAACATGTGTAATGTATTAGTATGCCGATGTGACCCGGTAGTATACAAGTAAACAAGCTTTCCTTTGAAATTAAGTACAGAGTAAAAATTAGGACCGCATTGCAAGGTGCTTCTTAATTTTAGCAAAATATTTTGCCATCTCACATGGTTGAATATTTTCTTTCGATGGAGGTAAATCATAGTACCGTCGGTAACGTGTAAAAAAGACACCGGTATGTTTAAGATCAGTGTATCCACCAGCGTGGCAACGTCTGTTGGCAGGAGAACTTAAAAAAACTTTTGACAAGTCTTTGTTTCTGTCATTATTTTTTTTTATTATTTTAGTCCATTCCATGAGACAAGAAGTAATTTTAAAATATAATTTCCTTTTAGTGCTGAAACTTGTCTCGTATGGCCAGGTTGCAAAATATAGGTGGAACTGGATATTTCAATTAGTAGCCTAGTGGAAATTGGACCTAGGGTAATTTAAAAATCAAAAGAAGGCGTCGATTTAAGAAGATTGAGAACCCCTAAGTCGGTTTTTTCGGCGATGTTCCCTAAGATAAACCAAAATAGCTGCATCTGTTGGAAGAGTCTGTTATGAGAGAAAAAGTTCATCTTCGACAGCTTTAGCTATGCATGGAATCAGCGTCAGTATCACACGATGAAGTGGGTGGTTTACCAATGTTTTCAATTCACAGAGGAAGCAAGTCATTCCTTCTCCTGAAGATGAATATGAAAGGAAAAATAGCCGGCAAGCACTAAACGCTTGATTTACGGTGCATAAAGAAAGCTGGTTTATCGTGTTTAACCAAAACACATCTTGCTTAAGAATATATCATATCAAAGGTTTTTTTCTTAAACATCCTTCCACGGTGTCTTCTTCAAAATTTATCAAGCTACAGTTATCCTGCACCCATTTTTGTTCATTCGTTAGAGTTATTTATAAACTTTGACCAACATTTTTTTTCACTTTACCGTTACTAAAGGAGCAAATGTGACCTATTTTGCCATATTATTTTTGTTTCCTTGGGGAAGGGGTGGACTGATGTAAATTTAAAAGATTCTAAAATGCAAAATGTAGCAACTTGTATGGCAAGGAAATTGTCATATCCGGCAGTATAAAAGCTTTTTGACGAAAAACTTTTGGTACACTACCAGCCAACTGATAGTGACGCTCTTTTTAAACTTTGCACCCCCGGGGAACTTACTGTTCCCCTTCCATTTCTTCGAGTTGGAGCTAGAAGTGTGATGGAAGCAATGATGTGCATGCTAACGCGCAGAAGTGCGTGTTAGCGCCGAAGGCGCTAGATGCCTGACTCTGCTGTAGAGCATGAAGCCACACTGTATGAGCTGTAATACGGCAAACGCGTTCCTTTTGGTGACGTCACAATACAGTTTTCATTACGTGTGTTTGACGTTGCTGAACTGTTTCCCCCGATGAGATAGCGAAATTTACGGCAAGAAATTAGTTTACGCCGAATAGATCGGAACAAAACCTTTTGCATGTGAAACATATAACTTACATGACGCATTTGCTCACTTATTAATCTTATTTTACACCCACGGTGCTTTATTAAACATACCGTTGATACTTGTTTCGCGGAATTGCTTTGCCGTATTACAAGTGTCATGGCGGCCCCCATGCAGGCTTCATCCGATGACAAGAAAGCGATGGCTGTAAAAGTCAGGCATCTAGCGCCTTCGGTGCTAACACACACTTGTGCGCGTTTGCATGCACATCATTGGATGGAAGTATTGGAGATCGTGACATTTTCAGTTCTTTAACTGTTAAAACACCCTCGTAAATAGCTTGAAGGAGACCAGTGGCAAACATTTTTGAGGGTGAGTAAGTGGTAAGCTGGCCGTTACTGGCCTGGTCGGGCCTAGTTTCCTGACTGACTGATTGCCTGAGAGATAAGGATAAACATTAATAAACGTTCAATGAAAATTGATTCAAGTTAAACTTAGATTTTAACTGGACAGCTGGATAATTTTGGGATACTGGTTTTATGTCAACTTTGCTCTCTAATTCACGAACAAATTTTAAATATTTATTTTTCATTATTATTTTTTCATATTTATACAAAAAGAAATCAGATGACTGGTCGGAAGACAATATTGGAGGAACAGGGGCTGAAATATAATTCTTCAAAGCTAAGTACCGTAATGCATCATTGCCACAAACACTTGTGTTAAATGCCCTTTTGAAACTTTCCAAGAAGTACAAGCAAGTTGATAATAAAGATCAAAAATTGAAATTGTGAGGCCCATGATGAATACTTGTCTGTCTCCAAAAGATGCCTTTAGACCACTCACTTTTTCATGTGGTCGAACTCCTTAAGCCAAGCCCTCAGATGACCACTACTGTCAGATGACTTGCCATAGGAATGTTGATGCTGGTACAAGAAGTGGAAAGAAGTCGGGACAGCTGCTTTGATTCCTTAATATAACAGCTGTTAAAGAGAAACGATAGCCATTCCTCCATTTTTATGACAGCTCTATAACAGGAAGAGGACATGAAAAGAGGAAATGTGACACTACGGACATGATTACGACAATAGGCCTTACATCCCTGTAAGGTGTACCTTTATTACTGCAACGACACGCCTTCAATTTGCATGTAATATATTATAAATGGATCCTTTTCTATTATATTAATGAAGGTAGCATAATGATAAATAAATTCAAAGTAGTGAATCTACGCTTGGAGAACTGAGTTCTTGACCACTAAGAAAGAATTTTGAGAGATCTTCGGGTAGTGGTAGGTCTGCCTCTGAGCACAATTGCAAGGAGAATGTACATCTCCTCGTGATCATTCATAATGAAATACATAATTGGTCCTTGATGAACATTTCAATGACCCAAAGGCATATTTGTCATATCAAAACTCATTACTAGTATTACTTATGGTGTGTCAGCATATAGGCAATTTCGTGAACAAAGACGGAACCCAGTATAAGCAAGCTTCCTTCTTATGTTAGATGTGCAAAAGGTATGTTCTTGTTGGGGACATCTTTAACGTATCGCCAAAACGCAAAACAATTCATACTAATTTGGTCTCTATCTTTTAGCGAGATATCCTTACGCTGTGAAAAATTATATTTTAGGCTATATGATCTATTAAGTGGGAACCACCACTGTATTATAGAAGCTCCCATAGCTCAAAATAACAACGTCCATAGTACATAAATTTAAAACTGTACAACATGTCACCTTTTGAGACTTGTTTGAGATGGCTTTTACGTGATAAAAAAAACTCCCACAAATGCTCCGAGGCAGCTAAACGGATCACCCTCTATTGTAGCAAGTCAATGCAGGATCTAATAAGTATTGTGGAAAGTTTGTCTTTACCTTGCCCCCACTAGGTCACGTGGTTTTCTTAAGTTGAAAATGTTAACTTCAAAACCTCCAATGTATTCAAATTATAGCCAAAGTTATAGTAAGACACTTATATCAGGGGCACTTTTAAACCGTTCGAAGGTAATGTTAAAAGACAGATTTTGTCTTATAAAGCCTCTCAAATTCCCCATTTGCTGTGGGTTACCAAAACAGACTTTCATTTTCCACTATAATACCCTAGAACTATCAACTGCGGAAGTTATCAAAGTATTTGTCTAAAACACAGGACTTGTGTGCTTCCTCTTTCTCAGGTAGGGTCATTTCTAAAGTTACAGCAGACCAAAGAAAGACTTACTCTGTAAAGGACGTTGTTAAGACGGATTCTCGTTTACAACGATAAAGCAAGCGGTATGTAGCACTATTGATTATCTGATTTTGAAAGTTCTTATTTTAGTAATGAAGTGAGGTAAATGATTTCGATTAGAGAAGTCGGTTCTTGCCTTACAGTGACAGCTTCACTTTATTCAGTTCTCTACACCATTGTCAGTGTAAAGGAAATTATTTGCACAAAATAGTAGTAGAACTATACTGTTTGTCTCTCACATCTTCTGTAAAATAACTCTAGGTTGTGATAAGTTGTAACGGGCTATTATTGATGGGAAAAAGAGGCAGTTACTTCCAGGTATCTACCTAACTCTCTCTTCATTTTGATATAAATATCAAGTTTGGTCTTCTTTTCGGCTCTTTAAGGCCTCCCTGATTAACAGGTAGAACATAGTCCTCTCAGTGCCACATTTAATCCTTGCATTAATGTCCGAGAGAAAGCTACTTTCATTGTCGATTGATAACACCACTAAGTTAAAAAAGGATACAACGAGTGTTATTCTTTGAACCTAAACGTCTACAAACTATTATGTCCCCTTTACTTTCCTCCAATGTTCGAGAAACTTTGAAAATTGCAAGTGTTAGTAAAACAACACATATGTTCATACGTTGCGAGTGTCATCTTTAGAAGAATTTCCTTAAATCTCCCTTCTTAAATCTTACCTATCATCCTCGGATTAACAGTGGCTCTAGCAACAAATTAATTGGTGCCTTTGCTGCTTTTTATTGTTTTTATATGAAATGTGAGTTTAAGCAGCACCAACAGTTTTCATAGAGCTTTAGCAACGTTGGGTATTGTAAGCTACATAATTCGTACATTTGCACAAAATACTGGAAGTAGTATCTCTCGGTGAAAATTAACACTTGTTTCAAAAACATGGCTGCTTGGCTATTGACTACTAATGATCCTAGATCCTAGAAAAAATTGAGTGATGCAAAGTCTTACAATCACTCTTAATCCGTTATCTCATTTTGTTTATGTGATTAATTTATGTGTAAATGTATATGAAGTAGCCTGGGCACACATTTTAATCTTTTGCTTCTTGAAACTGTTTGTTTTTTACCCTTCATATATGCCTCTTTTGATGTAAACAAATTTACAGACCCTTCGGATACATCAACTTATAATATTTTAGCTTAAGTTTTGAGTACAAATTCTTGGTTAGGATACTTTAATCACTTTTCCTTGTTCCATTTTACAAATTTAAGCAATTCAAGTTCCTTATTCAGTGAACGAATCATCTGTTGCAACGGCCAACAAATACTCTCATGGCCTGAGATGTGGTTTTCAGAGCAATTCATAAGAAAGTAATCTTAAAAAAGCAATGTGACCTGTGAATTAGCAATCTATTCCAGAATTTTTACGCAAAATTGCATTTAAATATTCTGGTAAAATTTTCGTTGATTATTATGTCTTGACACAACACCTTTCAAATGAATAGTGACTAACTGTGTAAGGCAAGTTTGAAAGGACACTATAGTTTGAATCATTTTCCATTGGTATGTGTAATCACTGGTAAGGGGCAATTCTGGTAATCTCAGACAGTTCCATTTCTCCCAACTAAGTCCCAACTTCTAGCGCCCCCCATGACTGTGTAAAGCTCCTTCTTGTGCAGACATAAATCTATTTTATTGCTTTAGGCCTTGTCCTGGTGCACTGCATGCAAGGCTTTAATGTTTAATCCAACGCTCTATCTGCGTTGTGTGGAATGTAGGCCATTCTGCATCTTTTGAATTTTCAAAATTTGATATCATTCAAAAAGCAGTCACCAACTGAGAATTTATAAGCCCACACATTAAAAATATTCTTTGGGGTGACGGGTGTTTGTCTCTAAACATGACATAGACTATAACGGCTAATAGTATGAGTGAGTAAGATTTAAAGTTTGTAATATCGTGTCGTTATTTTATGTTTACATTAATCGTTTAGGAGTTTGTCTCAGTTTGGTCAGTTAGAATAGTACAAAATATGATACCGATGATAACGATGACAATGACGATGATAATAAGTATTCCCGGGTTGGGGAAGTGCCCCCCCCAGGTGCCAATTGTGTACCGCGTTCCTGTGATACCAGCATAGGCGGATCCTTCCTTTGTGACCCTGTGCAGGTGACGTCCTGGAGGGTTCTAAGGAGAGGAGGTGTCCAACTTACCTTTTAGAGGTGACTTAGGTGAAGAATGGAGGTATCTTTGGCAAATCTTCCAATTAGCTACATGGTAAGAAATATTCTTTATTTGGTGGTATTTTGACTGTGGCATGGCACCCGTTACAAAAAAATGATTAACCGCGAGTACATGCCACACATGTTACTGTATATGCCATTATAATATAAGATTGCTCTAAGGTCCTCTTTAGAATCAAGGTCCCTAAAAATATTGGAGATATACCTATTTGTCCGTAAAGTGCTTTGATCAGAACAATGATTTTGCCATAGTAATGGTCATGAAATTTGGAATGCAAACCGTGACAAATGCGCGCAAAGAGCCCCAAAATGTCGCATGAAAAATCATTTCTATAAATGTTGCGTGCAAACACGGCACCGACACACTCTCAGTTCCCTAACAAAATGGACCCGTTTATAAGAGAGCGAGTCTTCTTCCTGGTATTTTGCAAAAGATTTGAATTTTCATAAAACAAGTGTTCCATGACACTGCCTGAATTCCCCTGCTTTGCATTCTTACAACACTGTGCTCCTCCGTCATGCACACGGACAATCGGTGCAACTAACTTTCATAAATGAATAATGCGAATACCTTTTGAGACGGCTTTGATAATGAACATGGCGATGCAGCAAGGCTGCATGTTGGTAGTGTGCGAAGAACTTGCGAATTTTTTTTTTTTATATTTTGCGATCCACTTTGGATTAGTATGATTAAAATGGATTCATTCCTCAAAATTAAACCTCATCTTTCCCCCTGCAGAATCTATCGCTCAAACGCCTTTTCAGCTTATTCAAAAAAGGGGGGATTTTCCGAAATTGACTGGGTGCCAGTCCTACTGAGCGGAGGGATGAAGTTTGTGAGAAGTACATTATGTTATTCTTGTTTTGAAATTGGTATCGATTTGAAGCAAAATATTTTCATCCTTGCAGTGTAGCGTACAAGAAGATGATATCTTACCACCATTTCATCTTTGTTACCTTCACTTTGATATTCCTGTCAACTCAATCACTTACTTCAACATCGGACTTAAACATACACAAACGAAACGGTACGTTTCTTTGCGTGCTCAAGATAAACAGTCTGAGCTTTTCTAGATCATTAAAGTAGAAAAGGCCTTCATCACTATGGAACATGGTAACAAATCAGTAACCTATTTCAACTTTATTCCAGCGTATTTTGCAACATTCTCAATCTCAAACTCAAACTGGAGATTAAACTTTATTTTCCAGTAGCCTGCGTATGCAGAGAAAGGGAAAATTGAATAATTTCGGTCGTTGTAAATAAAAAATTCATTTTTCTAAAATAAAAATTTTGAAATAGGAAATAATGCAGATGCTGATATCATGAAGTATGTCGCAGAACAAGATTAAATTCTCTACTATATGACTGTAATAGCAAATAAGTATGTGTTTCCAGTCCAAAAACTGAAATAATAATTCAAAATAATTTGCAATCGTGAATTTCAGGTTTAAATGTTTCTAACAGACGCAGTCTCGAGCTTGGTAGCCACAGGTTTGGTTGCAATTTTGTTTCGTTGCTCTCAGATCCAGATGTAATATCACAAGAGGACGCATGTGACGTATGTAGGTGCAACTCCACAGTACACATAGTTACATGTAGGTTCACGGAGGAAGGACCGAACATCCTACCACGTAATTTCCCAAAGTGGACTCAAAGAATGTGAGTATTACCACAATTAAAAAAAAACAATATTATCACCATTGGTTTGTGATTAATTTTACTTAAAGAGAAAATGCAGTGCCCCAATTTGTATGAGTGTGCCCCGCCATCCTTGCCATAAATGGCTCTTATCAATCGTGTGACAATACGTTTGTTACTCATTTGTTAATTCATGCAGAAAAACTCCTTGGTTTACCTTCAATATAGTGAAAGATACTTGTGAGCAAAATAAGAGGAAATCTGTAAGGTTTAGCAAACTTTTGAAAATAAACCTGGAGCGACTGCCATCTCTCTTTAAGCTGTCGCAAGTTTAGTGACAACACAACAGAAAAGGTATCAGAAACCAGTAGTTTGGGTAGCGAGAAAATACATCTCTGGTAGGGTATTCGTTTTATCTCAGAGAGGAATTCTTGAAAGTATTAGTTGAAAAACCAACTTTGTGAAGGAGTTATACACTAAACAGCTAAATCGACGTTTTGTCGCTTTGTAAGTCATCACATGTCTCCTCTCCCAGTCTCCTGTATTTTAAAAAGATACTTGCCTCAAAACCGATGGTGTTATCATTAAACTGTACCAATGCCCTGGTTGGCTTCTCGTTCGGTGAATGTCAATCTTTTTTGCCACGAACGAATAGATCTAACAAATGAAACTAGGTTCTAAGAGCTCAGTTACATTTCAGTGTGGTTTGCGACAGCACTGATAGATTCAACCCACTACAAAGATATTCGCCTATAATTGCAGGAAGGATTTGGTCATACGGTCTGCGACACCATTTTACTTTCGTATATCTGTATATATTACCTATGCATTTTGAAGTTTTACCTTACATTAAGATTAATTGCGACTCTGTCGATTTAAAACAAAACACATACACAGTCATACAACACCGATTTTAAAATTCTTTTTCATTTTGTGCAAATGAGCTCACTTCAGAGTTAATTTTTTTCATGCAGGGTAATAACTCATTTGTATTCTCCCTAGGAATTGCATTTGAGTTTATAATGGGGATATTTTTTATTACATTACCTTTTTAATGAATTTTAATACATCCACGCTACAACTGTCGATTTACAACAATCATGGAAGTTTATTTTTGCAACAATCTATACAGATATGCAACGTTTAGTCACATCGCGGAGGTTCCAACGTCAACGTTTCAAGTGCTCTCAGACCTCATTGAAATGTAGGTACTAGCTAAACATTTTTTTAGTATAACATGTCATTGAAAACAGTATACCGGAAAGTCTAGTACAGTGGTTCTCAAAATGGTCCCTACCGCCACCAGGGGCCTTTGAGAATTCTCAGGTGAGGGCTACAGAGTACACGGGGAATAGGGGGCGTTGGCACTAACTTGGGGGTCCCTGGTGATTACGACACATCACTGCAGCGATTTAGGGCACAATAAAGTATCCTAGGGGGTCTGTTCCCCTCCGCTAGATGTTCCCCTCCGCTAGATCTTCCCCTCTGCTTCTTCCTCCCTCTACCCCACCCTCCTAGACCCCCCTCCCTCCCATATAAATTTTGTGACCAAAAATTATCCAAAGATAGCATTAGAAATTTAAAAAACTCTACCCCTAGGTCCAATTTCTTCCGCGTTTGGATTATAAAGCTATAACTGAGAAAAAAATATTGTTGACAGTCCGACTATGAATGGTAGGACAAGGGAAGGAATAGGAGAGGGGGGCATTGGGACCGTTCAAGATGTTTGAAGGGGCAATAGTCCAAAAATGTTTGAGAACCAATGGTCTAGTATATCAAGATTATATGCTATAAGTAATGAAAACTGTATATCAGTGCCGGGCCCGTAGCCACGGGGGGCATTTCGGGCCAATGCCCCACCAAAAAATATTTCTGCCACACCAGATGAAAATTGAAACTGCATAATAATTAGTACACCGAAAATTATAGAAGAAAATTTTCTGCCCCTCTATCACAACGCTTGCCACCTAAAAATGTAAAGCTGGTTATAGGCCCGATTAGTGCTCCAACTCCCGTCTTCACAGGAGATTTACATACTGAGCTATAAGTGCCCTAAGTTCATTAGAAACTTATGTCCACTCATTTAAAAATGCCAGATAGCGTGATGGTTTGTAATACCACTTTTGTACTACTCAGATTACTGCTTTTGTTTAGTTTGATTCTCCTAAATCCACTGCACATTGTCAGATCAAGGGAAAATGGCACGACACAAAGCTTTACCTATGCAAGTTACCTCAATAGGGTTCATATCTTGTGTAAACGTGTACCTAGGATTGTTTCCAAGGTGCCATGCTTTTGACTCCCAAAACCCATTTTTCAGTCCCAAATTCTTACATTCTTCAGTATTCCCCGTTATCCAGAAGCCAATTTTATGTTTCATTGTTTACCTCATATACTCAATGGTACCTTCCACAATTTCTTGCCTCATTCAGGTGATAACAATAAAGATACAAGACTTCGTGATAAACATAGTCACATTGTTATCGTTGCTCCCACAGTTAGAGGCGGCTCATTAAATAAACTGGCCTACATACCTTGGAAAGGTCCTAAACTTACTCTTAGAAATAAAGGGCAGTTTTGAGTAATTAAAATCTTTCTTAAAAGTATAATTAATTATCTTCGTGAAATTAGGTAATACCTAATAAGTTCTGAAACATTTTTTTCTCTGTTCCACATCGATCTGTCATCTAATGGTAGATGGGTTTCACTTTCATTTACTGTCTCGGGATGCATGGGAGAGGGAGAGGGTAAGGGGTGTTTGACGCATGTCTATTTTAGATAGAATAGTAGATGAAGAGAAGAGAGACTTTGTGCTCCTACTTTCTGTCCTTTCCCTTTAACAGTTTGTCAAGGGTTAGTTAGTTAGATGGGGTTTTACGCCTCCACTTATAAACGCTTGATTTAATCTAGCAGCGCCCACTGCCTTTTTCCAGTTGTGGGGCACTGGATTGTTCTCCCTTACTCCATTGCTTATATGCGGAGCATCACGCACAACGGCAGTAGGTTCCATTTTTTAAAGTCTTTGGTATGACTCGACCTGGGAATCGAACCCGGGCCACCCGCGTGAGAGGCCGATGCTCTACCACTAGACCAAACTCGCGGTTAGTTTGTCAAGGGAAACATACGTTAGTTTCCTTTAGTTTCTTTGGATTCCCTTCACTTTTTGTCCCTAAAAATTTGTTAACAATTTTGATGTTCTACCGCTTTGCTCCTGTTAGTTAAATGTCATCAAAAAAGATTCGCAGTTATGAAACTTAGATGATATTGGAAACATTGTTTTATCACATCAAATCACTGTGTCTTGTGCAGAAATCATTTCTTATTAATGATGGTAGATCTCTTATAATTGTTTAACTCTACTAACCTGTATATGCTTAGTATAAGACATTAGACAAATTAGACATATCTAGGGCTCTACACTTAACATTAATGTAATATATTTTTATCAGTAAAACATTAACAAATAAAGCATATTAATGAAAATAATGTCATGTTTATTTTTTATTTACAGAGAGTTATACAGTAATGACATCAGTAAACCTTTCGAGCTTCCTGACCTCATCCGTGATGTGTAAGTTAGACATAAAGAACATTCCTAGTAGCCGAGATAATTGCATGTTGACACGAGTCAGCCAGGCCCGTAGCTAGACAAGGTACTGAAGGGGCGAATTTTTTTTCAGGGGGCCAAATGTGCAAAAATGTATTTAGTAAATGGCAACTTGAAACTTCTCTGGGGGACGAAAAAAATTTCGGGGACTTGATCCCCTCCCCTATAGGCCTGGAGTCAGGGAGTGAATTTTCTTTAAATATATTTGGGTATTTTCAATTTTCAGAAATCTTGAAGATAATAAACTGAAAGATGTCGGTGAAATGTTCAGAGGAAAACAAAAGCTGTCTGATCTGTGAGTATATAGAGTTCAGTTTCAATGCTCTTATGGCCGTTAATATTACTTTTTAGAAACTCGTATAGTCTTTTCTGAAGGTGAGTCCGGTATTAACAACAGAGGTTTGGGAAGTACTCTCTTGTGTTATAATATCCGTGTTTTGCTATTAGAGTGGTAAAGTTGAATAGATAAAGGGAAGCACTCATAGTAATTACCGAGTAATATCTATCTGGTCGTTAGCACTAAACTTCACAGTACAACAATGGGTAACGAAAATTTCCTCGTCCCCTCCAATAAATAGTCAGTGCTCTTAATATTCTTGGAAACTGAGATAACAACTTTCTGGCGTACCTCTGTCGATTAATCTGTGATAAGTCACTTATCGTACCTTACCATCTACAGTACAGACATACAGACGCCGGTTTAATACAGGGGAATTTCCTAAAACATCACTAAATCTTGCCAGTACGGTATTGAAATATACCAAATTTAGCTCTGGATAATGACCTTCGAACAACATTGTAAAACCACTGAACGCGAAAGTAATTCAAAGAAAGTTCGAGTTTGCTTGAAAAGGGTGTCCCCGGGGGACTGGGGACATGACCCCCAATACTTGAGAAATCACCCATTGACTTTGATTTTTCAGACGGTAAGTTACTTACCTATTGTTATTTCTGTCTCGTATTTGTTCACTGCCATTGTGCACCGAAAAATATTTTCTGTTTTAGCCGTGAATTAACTGCCTAACTGGAAAATAAGTTTGTGTAAGTGATAGAAATTTATGTCCGACTAAGCAAGAGGAGGATCCACTACACAACAGTCAGAAGATTAAAGGTCATAAGCAGTCGTCCCAAACTTATTTTGAAACAATAGATAAATGTCCCAAATTTCTTCTTATTTCTCTTCCAAATATCTTTCATGATAAGCATAAATATTGCATATTCAAGGTAAACCAAGCAGCTGTCCTAGTAAATTTTACAATTGAGTGAGAAAAATACTGTCACATGATTCTCAAGAGCCATTCAGGAAATAGGATAGTCTACTTCACAATTCTTTATCGGGGTGACTGCATCCTCCTTTTGAGAAGCGGCAAAAATCAAGCTTGTCAAAACGAAATTTAGTACAGGCCCGTTTGCAGGGGGTTCAGGTGGTTCGGAAGAACCCCCCCCCCCGCAAGATCTGAAGTTCCGCTTCGGATAGTACTTTGGTAGTATATTATGAGACGTTTTGTGTTTTATTATATCCCAAATGGCGTTCAAAAGCACTTGAAAAACTTTCTGTCAAAGTTTGACTCTCTCCATAAGCACAATCATAATTAACAGGCTGCTCTCTTACACCGAAATGGGTCGTCCTGAGCAAAGGGAACTTGAAAAAAAAACGGATTGCCACGAGTTGCCAGAAATAAGAAAATATTTCTCAAAACGCAAGAAAGCATCAGGTGATTATTTTTGTTATCTTGTAAAATCTGTCTTGCTTGATGACAAAGCTTATGTTAACTTTGGTGAGGTCATATCTATGTACAAGTCAGATTTGCCGTCCCCTGAACTGTTTGATCATGAATTGTACCCCTGGAGGACGCATTTCACAAGCAAGGAGGACAATATCCCAAGCAGTATTGTTCATCAGCCCTGAAGGGATTCGATGAAGCCCTCCCCCCCCCCTAATATTCATATTCTACTGAGGATAGCAACAACTATTCCAGTTACCAGCTGTGAATGAGAACGAAGTTTTTCCGTCCTCCGAAGATTAAATACTTATAACCGTGCCTGCATGGGTAAAAAGACTTTCATCACTAGCGCTGCTACTTATCCATCATAACAGCCCAATAGTCTTGGACAAGGTACCTTAGTTGATATATTTGCGCTACAGCATCCAAGAAAGATGGACCTGCGGCGTGTCATATTCAGCTAGGCTCTGTAAATGAAAACAGGTAAATAATGGGAGGGATCATGCATCCGGACCCCCTAGATAACCTGCGCCTTCAGCGTTCGATGCATGTGTATTCTTCACTTGCCGGTCAAACTTGGTGGGGAAAGTGTTCCACTTGTGGCAAAATCGATCCCCTCCCTGCATGCGGGCCTGTATTACCGGTAGGATGTGAAGAGCTGGATGAAGAAAAGAACAGGAAACTGAGGGAAAGCAGACGAAAAGCTAGCTATGAGGACAAAAACAAAACTTCTGATCACCCATTTTCCATGTATGCCTTCCAGCAGAGGCAAGCACGTATCATTGCAAACTACACCAACAAATGCAAACAGCTGATTCGTGTACACTAATCTAAATGTAGGACATGTACATCAGTGTTCGTATGTCGGTTGGATACGCGCCTGAGTCTACTCTGCACCCGCGTGAAGTCTACGTAGTGCACGACGTGTAGTATGTTTCATTATTTTCTCTCCAAAATAACGTGGCATGACGTCAATGCATAAAGTCTATAGCCGCGGTTACCAACCTTTTTCTGGGGGCGACCCCATTTCAGGTAGCAGCATCAGATCGCGACCCCATAAAGCACCATAGAAACCAAATTGTTCATCAGTTGAGCTGATGACAAAGGGTAGTGATTGCATTTGACTTCACGAAGTCGCGTTAGCAATGTGCAGTGGCGTACCCAAGATTTCCCACACGGGGGAGGCAGTACCTAGTGTGGGGGCCGGGTCTAAGGGGAGGGGTGTCTCCTCCCCTTTGATAAATTTTGAAAAATTAGTTGTCCTTACATGCAATCTGGTGCCACATATGCTACCTTTTGAAGTAAAACTTGTGTTATAAAATTAAGGTATTTTTAGGAACTAAAGAATCAACATCAGTGAGGGGTTAGCATGGCTCAATGCCCCCCCCCCTCGTGTACGCTAGAGGCATTGTGAACAATTAATGTGTCGTCTCTAGCAATACAGACTTTCTAGATAAGTGATAGGCCTTTACTATTTTTCATTAGGGAGTTACAAATTTTCAAATATTTTCGAACTAGTTCGCGACCCTATTAAGTGCTTCGCGACCCTAATTGGGGTCGCGACCCCAAGGTTGGGAAACCTTTAGCTATGAGCCCCACAGGATTCAAGTCAGAATTTATATATTTCTGCTATTGACCCGCCTCTCCGTATATTAACAAGTTCAACTAGTCCTGATTTTTTTAATCGAGGGATATTTACTTTGTTACAATGTGTTTTTGTATTTGTAATTACGTAAGGTACATTTTGTCCTTGTTGGAATGTGTTAAATTTCAACAATAAGTCCAAGCAATTATGTGATTCAAATCTTTTATTGTTATGTTGACGTAATCGATTAGAAGTTAACTATTTACAAACAACTTGAATTTCTTCAGCTAAAGTTATTGGTGTCAGCATTTTGCCTCCAGCTATTTTTTCGCTGTAAAAACTTCCAGAAAGGGGATTGACCGTAGACCCCGACACATATCAGTTGGAGAGAACAAGTCTGTCTTCGTCCGCGAAATCCTTTTCAAGCTTAAAGGGGAAATGCAGTCCCCCCAATTTGAGTTAGTGTACCCCGGTACACTAGTTTAGGAATAGCTCACATCAATCATGTGACAATATTTTTGTCACTTGTTTCTTAAATTTATGCAGAATAACTCATTGTTTTACCTTCAATATTCAATGATTTTATCAGGAAACATTACAAAAAATACTTGTAAGGGAAATAAGAGGAGATCTGTAAGATTTAGCAAATTTTTGAAAACAGACTTGGGGTGACTGCCTTCTCCCTTTAATTTTTTATTTCTCAACAGTAACCTGAAATCTAACCAAATTGAGTCGCTTTCCCCAAACGCTTTCGAAAACTGTTCGAAACTCAGCAATGTGTGAGTAGAGTATGCTTCGTTATTGTCCAAATATGAAAATGACTGTAATATTT
Organism: Holothuria glaberrima; assembly: GCA_009936505.3. Taxonomy (NCBI): domain Eukaryota; kingdom Metazoa; phylum Echinodermata; class Holothuroidea; order Aspidochirotida; family Holothuriidae; genus Holothuria; species Holothuria glaberrima. Next base: position 21,500 of record WURT03006281.1, read on the forward strand.
AAGAAGTATTAAATTATATGCAAAGGTATTATACGATGTTAAAGTGATATTTTCTGTGGTGTGTAAACAATTTATCATGGATATGGAAATACTGTTATGAAAGTAAGTTAAAACTCTCATTAGGGAACACTTGGCTCCGCATACAGTTCGTTAAACGTTCACAGTTGAGTAGGAGTACCCTGTCATTGAATCCAAGCTTCAGTTTAAAGACATTGAGTTCTCCATTTTTTTTTAAGGTTTAGTTTTATTGATTTGCGAATGTGTCACTTCATTTCAGAAATCTGAAGCACAATCAAATATCTAGGATTGATAAAGAAGTCTTCAGGGGATTGCACTCCTTAAGTCAAATGTAAGTCCAATTAATATAACTTTGTTTGAAGTTAGCCTCTGTTACCGTGTCAAATTCATGCCAAATGGAAAAGTGCAGTAGAATGGCATTGAGTATTGTGCACCACGGTCCATTTCTCTTCAGATCCGTACATCTGAAGGTTTTGGCGATAGGACATTTCACTAACTTTAGAGAGTGAGGATATCATATCGTCCCCCACATTTTCCGAGACCCTTACAAATAAAGGCAGCACATGTTTGATTCTACAGATTTTAAAATGGCCATACATGAAAAAATCCAAAATAAATGAAATCATCAATTAATTAAGTAAAATGGTGCAAAAATGGGTTACACCACCATCTACAATCATCAAACATCTAAAATCCATAAATTTTATGGTTCCTTGGGCGACCCCCGAATTCCACGGCACTAAGGTTTCGCATTAGATGAGTCATTTACCCCCGCACACACCTTGCAGTACATACGTAATGTTATTGGTAATGTACGTTATCATGCACCGTTGATCGATACTTTTAATCATTATTTATCCAGTTTCTTATGCTTTTCTAGTGCACGTTGAAAGGTCTCTGTTGTCCTTGTTTACTATATCTTCAGGGGTAACGTTGCTGCTGTATAACTGTGCTTGTGTTTTGCCACACTATACTCACTTACCATTTTGGCCCGTAGTCAGACAACAAGGCCCTGAAGGGGCGAAATAGCTTTCGGGAGGGGGTTGCCTAACTTAGTGCAAGAGATATACTAAAATGCGTTAAGGCAATGGTAATTTTATTCGTCTACAGGGCAACAGAATTTCGGGGGGCTGCCGGCTTCTTCTCCCTTCCCCCTTCCTTGGCTGTGGACCTGCCGCCATCCACGTTAAAGTTAATTTGATTCATTGATGCTATCTCGTTAAGTACGATATTCATTCTTGCACTTATAGAATGATATTGACCATTTTTCTTCTGAACAAAGTCGGCAGATATGTTTGATACGATGAATCCTTTCAATCTGAAAAAGATAATATAATTGAATGAACAAGACAAGTAGTTTGATGGCTGTTTTATCCGGGTGAACCTTTTTATATTTAGTATATCTTTCATTGTAAGATTCTGTTCAATAAAACTACATGCATGGTAAATACAAATGTATACTTTCATATCATGTTTCAATTTTAGACAATTTTTGGACAATCCTATCGTTTCTATTGCACCCAACGCTTTCGACGATCTTTGCGCCCTCACTAGCTTGTAAGTATGGTAACCTCATTGTGATATTCTGTGTGTCAATAGTGAGGTACAGAACCTTTAACATCAAAGAGCTTAGGTCCAATTAGGGAGTTTACGGTTACGTCACTGGTTGGCATTGGTTGGCATAGAGCATGCGCAAAAACAAATGCGTGTATGTTCGGTGTTGCGTGTGTAAACGCTTGTGCGATTGCAGGCAGAAAGTAGACGAATTGGAATTTACTTTGCATTGTGACGTCAGTGTAAGTGCGCCTTACAAACTCTTTTACCGACATGCAGTGACGTCTTTGCTTGTAAACAGTGAATGAGTCTATAGCGTGATGTCATGTTAACCTTCTCATGAATCACCTTCTTTCATAAAAGGGAAATATTGCATTTTACAACAAAAATTCAATAATTTTAAACCAATATTGATACATACAGAGCGATAGATAATTCAAAATAAAGCAGTACAGTAGCTTTCTTTTCAAGAAAAAAAGGCTCCCATAGCAAATAATTCGGTTTCTTGTGGCACAAGAGTAATTTGTTTACCCATGCTTTCAAAAGTCCAAATGATGCAACATCAGTTGATTTTGTAATGCATAATATCTTAAGGAGATTAAGTTATTGCTAGAGTTTATTGGCGAGACTGAATGGTTTAATAATGATGTAAGGTGTTTTCTTTGTATGCCATGTTGGTGTGTTTTTAACGCAATATTTTCCTTTAAATTTCGAGCAATAAACACCAGGTGTAAATTGCAGACACGTTTTCACCCTCAGGCTTGATTTAATGTAAAATCGATATTTTCAGAGTTTGACATCAGGTGACCTGGTATGATACTAGACTTCTATCAAGATATCGGGCCTATTGCTCAATCTGGAGATGTCACACACCAAGTTTGAGATTCATCAAAGCTTACTAGGTTGTTAAAAAGTTTATTCAATTTGAACTTGTGATGAAGCTACGTAACTTTTTACCGGTCAAAAGGAGTTTCCACGTAATTGAGAAGATATCTCTGGACGTTTCCCCTTTTTGACAAATGTTGTTTACAATGTTTTTCATCGTTTTGCCTCTTCTAATCTCAAATGACTGAAACCACATATCAATAAAAGAAAAGCCTACAAGTTTCCTCCTTGAGATATGGTGTTCACAATCACTCCCTCACGTTTTGACAGTTAAACTTCTGTTACCCTAACATAACTAAGTAGATCGCCACCAAAATGATATCGTTCTTCTATTACTATTATGGAATCCTTATTCCAAGTTAGTCCTAGAACGGAGGCAGGGCTGTAGCAAGCGGGGTGTGTGGGGATGTCACACCCTCCCCCCCCCCTCAATATTTGGTCGCCGTCGGCAAATTTTCGATCTGTCGGCAAAAAGGGGAGAGGGAAAGGAAAAGAGGAGAGGAAGAAAAGAAGAGGGAAGAAGGGAAAGAAAAGGGGAAGGAAGGGAGTGAAAGGGAAGACGGAAAATGGAAAGAAAAAAAAGAGAAAGAGAGAACGGGAACGCGCGGCCAGTCTGTTGTCGGCTATTTCGATTTTCGGCTCTTCATCTAATTGGCCCATTCATGTTGAAGGCCCGTCGGCAAATTCACCATGCATGTGACGGCCGTATCAACGACTGTCGGTGTTATAGGACGAGTGACCGAGTCCGTCGGCAACGCGGGAAAAGAAAAGGAATTTAAGGCTTCCGAGAAGGCGCGCTTTTTCGGGTCATATGACCAGCGTTTTAGCCAGCGGTATTTGTGCGACAATGTCGCATTAACAACAACAAATGTCGAACAAAAAAATCTGACAAGCAAATTCTACGCGAGTGTAAATTTTGACAGAATCAGCCTCACCAGAAAAATTGCCAGTTCCTTGTTGTCAGCTTAGCATATTTGTCTGCTTTAATTGCGACAGGACTTCCTAATTCACAAACCTTTATTGTAACCTCCGAGCCCCACTCCCCTAATTCCATCTCGAAGTTCAGAAAGTAGACTGATTCCGTGCATTACGTCCTCGACGCAATATTTTTATGTGGTAAAATATTTATCACCAAGATTTTTTGATTCCTCATTAGGGCAGAAATACACTCAAATATTGCACCATTTGCGATCTAGGCACGTTTCGAATTCCTCCCCTTAGACCCCTCCCCCAAGCCGGCGATCACACGACATACTGCATGGCCCCCTTAAAAGAAATCATGGACACGCAACTGGAATGCATCCTGGCGTTCGAAGCATATTTTGAACGCTAGTGTTAAGATTCTGGTTACCTCCATAAACTGATGAGAAGTATAAAATCTTCAGTCTGTCAGCTAATTAGTGTCTATGGTAATACCTATATGTTCACCTATTGGTGCCAACTCCGAGGTTACAGTACCAAATCAATCAGGTAACAAGTTGCTGTGAAAGAAATGATCACAAATATTTGGAGGTTAAGTCCCCAGTTTTTTTTTTCACCGAAGGCCGACAATAGCCTTGGACACGCCAAACAGCCAACGAAAATCCCTTTAAAGCGAAAAGTAAGAAACAAGCGGGCTCAACGAGGAGGGAACGGTACATAGTAGGTCGTGGAAGAACCGAAACCCGAGAGATTCAACTCCTTTTTAGACAAGTGTTTACAAGCAATGAGGTAAATATTTCAATTGCTGCCGACCCTACTCCAACGACCTGCATTTGACGACGTGTAAAGAGCTTCTTTCTTTGCAAAAGTCATGGGGGACTCTTGCTCATACACTGCATCCCATCAGCTGTAGCGGCGAGCAACCTGAAGAGGACGAGATCTGAGTCGATTAACATCTGAGTGAAACAGCCCAGGCACCCATAGAGTACTCCGAAGTTTGATGCCCGTCGGGACCAGTGCAAACAGTTTTGCAGAACAATTTAGAAACTAGATGAAAAATTCCCAGATATGTCCAAAATTCACAGATTCGTAGATCTCTCGTTAGGCTGCATGCATAGTATTCACTTTTTATAGCTACGTGACTTCCAGTAATGAACCGCTTTTTACAACCATTGTGGGTCTGCTTGTTTTCAGAACTCTCGGTGGTAACGATGAAGCCAAAGCCTCAATTCGATCATTTCCATCAGGGCTATTCCAGAAATGTGGCAAATATTTATTTGACCTGTAAGTAATGATTACTTGATATACGTAATTGCAGTGACCATACTTGAAAATGAAAAGGGGGCATCACCCACGAGCATTGTTTATCACAAAAAGGGGTCAGCCGCTTAATTGCCAGGGCTAGGTACCGTACTCTATCGAAAACTTTGGTAGGCCAATTTCATTATTTATGTAAAGTGGTACATGAGTTACCACGAGCACCCCTTTCACCACCACGTCTAGAAGGAAGTGGATAATTAGCAGAAGTTTGCGTCAGCCCATTTCTTCAAATGTCGACCTATTTCCAGGCTATGGTCAACAAACCAACCTTATTCTTTGCTCGTAGTACATTTCTGAATGTCACAAACTTGGATCCATCTGGCCTGAGGTGCTCAGATATACTCTATTGCTTCACTTTGTCAAATTAAGTGTGCCAATTTCAAATAAAATTGAAGTGTTGATTCTTTTCAGGTCATGTTTAGCCACAATTTTGAATTTCAAAATGGTGGACATTTTTGCAAGTTTTCCCTGTAATAAATGCTTCAATGAGATGGTTTAGACAAGATTTCCCAATTTATTCCTTGGCTTTTGATGTAGAGCAGCTATAATAAGATAATTTCATTTCATGCTGGAGTCTAGTCACCACTTTGACAGTCCGTACTGTGATCAATTCGGGATATAACTGCAGAAATGCTTCCATGAGAGCCAAATATAGGCTACTGGCTGCCGCTAGGGATTACCAATTTATGGCATCCACTAAGGCTTGCCGACAAAACTGGAAACCTCCTCTGACTTGAGGGAGAGGCTTCAAAGACGGGAGCCCCCTTCCCCCTATGAAACCAACCCTGAATTAGAAATAACATATTGACAGCGTACCCAGTCTTCACTTTATAAGTAAATATAATGAATCAACTCATTGACCATTCAATTAAAAATTAAGGCAAACTCTATCCCTTTTATGAAATGATGACCTCACTAAAGATAACAAAACTTCGTGGGTTTAATTTAACGTATTCCATTTAAGGGTGTAAGACCACAACCGTTATTGGCTTAGAGTAACGGGCTATCCCTGGTGGCCATTATTAATTACGTTTTTCTCGAAGTTGGATGTTTGCCAGTTTTAGATAATATTTTGTAGTGAAGTCATGATTAGTATATGAACAATAATAATTCCCATCAAGTTCAAGTTTAACTTTATTAAGTCCCAAAAGGGAAATACAACGCTCGCAATGAAAACATCAAAATACTGTGAGAAAATTGAGCCAATTGCCTTTGCGAAGGCTTTGGTACGGGATCGGTTGGGGTGTAGCTGTTAGTTCCACACAGAATAAATCCAGAGAAGATGAAGATGAAAAATTATCTCAGTTCCAACTTGATTTTATTTTGATTGGTTTCATTCTCAAAGATGATTAGGCTAGATCAAATTACATTTTCATGATGAGTGTAGACAAATTATTCCAGCCTGCCTATACACAATTCATTCGGGGAGCAGCATGCTCCTTACCTAGTAATCTACATGTTGTCGTTATGACTTCCCAAACAAGAGTGTCCAAGGTTTGCGGGCTTGGGGATGGAAGCTCCGCTTACCTCGTGGCTACCTAAGAAATCCCGGAACTAAATGCAGTCCCCTGATTGTTCGAAAGTTGTGACGCACCCTTAAAATAAAAATTAATTAATACGACAATATTGTATGACCAATGAGGAGGCTGCAGAAAGTGAAACTGACCACACCCAGGGAAATATGGGATACAGCTTCCACGTGGAACAAAGATGAGGCGCGGGAATTAAACGTGACAGGAAACAGGAAGGGACCTGGGGATCTAGGACAAAAGGAAGTATACTCGTAAACAACAAAATGGCGTCCACCTCGATCCATAATGAAATGCCTACCATACTATATGACAATACAACTACATTCAAAGGTTTACATATATAAACAATATATAAAAAAATATAAAAAATATAAAATGTATAAAAAAGTCAAATACATAAAATATCAAATCTAAATAGACAAGGAGGTTAAGACGAGTGTAAGGTATAAGACTAAAGATGAATAGATGATAAAATAAGATAATATGCATTTAAGGTGTACCGAAAATTTTACTTACATTATTTGCAATTAGCAAGTGTATGCAGTCTGGC